>JAIGNY010001348.1:720000-755000 GCA_020152595.1 Chiridota heheva | reverse complement strand
ACATCAATTCAATCAGCAAAGATGATCAATCGATGGAGATAATATTTCTACAGATAAAACAAAAAACAGCAGTTCCATTATAGAAAGACTTGAAAGATAATTATACAATATTGAAGGATTGTGCAGTGATTCTTAGTCAAATCTGTGGCCACTTTGATGTCAATTCTCATTTTTCACTTGCAAATTAATACTGAACTACTCTGTGCTACGTTATGATCTCCTTTGAAGCCATTTATTTGCATGATGGACATACAAATGGTGTTTGTGTCTGTTATATGGCACAGTGACCATTACGATCAAGAAGGCTCATTAAAATTGTGTCCTAAACACCCGATCATTAATTTAAACTGGTCGGGTGATCAAATTAGGTACCCCCCCTCCCCCGCTTCCGATTTGCATAACTAGCTTACTCGCCCATTAAATCATAGGATACAGTTTCCATGCTCCTCGACGGGATTCACATGAGTGATTAAGTCAATTTGAGTAGTTTATATGCCTGCAATCGTAATTAGAAATTATTCGGCTATGATTGAAAGGCAATATTCTTTTGTGGGTTTTTCAATTAGCGGAGGTAAAATGCTGCATGCATCATTAGACAGTTATACCACCAGTTTAGACAACTTTTCAATGCGGTGGCTAGACCATCGTAACAGTCACCAGAAACATGATCTCACGTTCAAAAGACCCTAAAAATCACTTCATGAAAGCTTATGAATGAGACATTTGTCTCAAACAGATTGGTTTGGTTTGTTGATGTTGGCACTGCGACAGTCAGAGTCAAATGTGCCAATGTCTCAAACAGATGTCAAGGAACTTAATTGAAGCCATAAAACAATATTTTGGCAGAATTGACTTTTAAGTGGATGAAAAACATACAATGTATCTCGCAAACATCAATTCAAATGGCAAAGATTACAAAGGTAATATTTCTCAGAATAATATCAAAACAAAATTGAAGGATTTGTGCATATTTCTTCAATCTTGGTAAAAATTTAACTTCTCCTGAAAGTTAATGATGAATTTCCATTTTCTTGTGTTTAAAGTATAAGTGCTTTTTAGTATACTGTTACATGGAAAGAAAAATGGCTCAGGCAATTAGCAGTTCAACAGTACATTTTGTTACATATTTTAAGTTTTGTTAATAAAATCTAATGGTGGCAAAAGAATACAAGATATTCTTGGAAAAAGAAATTTGAGAAAAAGTTAATCACTGCAAAATGAAATTGGAGGAAGTTTTGAATCATTATTCTCATGATAAGTGGTGGCACGGGAGTTTCGCCCCTTGCATGCCTAGATTTGACACGATTAGGTTATGCAAGGCCCGCCAAGTCTTATAAATTTATTTTTCCTGCACTTTTTTTTTGTTGAAAATCTTATTCAATTTCAGGGAAACTTCTTTCAATTTCTGGGAAATTTCCTTTATTTTTGGAACTTTTCGTGAAATGTGATTGAATTTGAGGAACATTTTCTTCAATATTTGGGAAGTTCAAGTTACTTGAAGAAAACGTACCGAATATTGAAGAAAACAACCATAAAATGGTAGCAAAATTTACAAAAATGAAGGAAATTTCCTGCAAAATTGAAGTTAAATTTAAAAAACTTTTAAAAATCAAACTTGAAAATGACCCCAAAATGAAGAAAATTTGTGAGCTTGATTTGCTCACCTCAGGCTCGCCATGAGTTGAATCACACATAAGCATAAAACTTTTTTCAAAATCATTTTAAATTCAAAAGCCTGAAGTAAACGTTAATCGCTTACCAATTTTAATGAAATATGGTTTGGTACTAATTTGATACTTTTTAATAGATTCTGAAGCAATTTTGATAATATTATTGGCTTTGCACATTTGTAACAACTTTGATGCAAAGTGTGCCATCAACTTGATCTACAAACATTTCACTTGATGGAAATTTGTCTACTCGCCCCAAGTAAACAACTTCAATTACTTTGTTGATGTTTACTCTACCCAAGTAAACAACTTTACTTACTTTGTTGATGTTTACTCTATTCAAGTAAACAACTTCAATTTCTTTGTTGATGTTGACTACCCAAGTAAACAACTTTAATTACTTTTGTTGATGTTTACTCTACCCACATAAACAACTTCAATTACTTTGTTGATCTTTACTATCCAAGAAACAACTCCATTTTCTTTGTTAATGTTTACTCTACCCAAGTAAACAACTTTAAATACTTTTGTTGATGTTTACTCTACACAAGTAAACAACTTCAATTACTTTGTTGAAGTTTACTCTATCCAAGTAAACAACTTCATTTTCTTTGTTGATGTTTATTCTACCCAAGTAAACAACTTTAATTACTTTTGTTGATTTTACTCTACCCAAGTAAACAACACCAATTACTTGTTGATGTTTACTCTACCTAAGTAAACAACTTCAATTACTTTGTTGATGTTTACTCTACCCAAGTAAACAACTTCAATTACTTTGTTGATGTTTACTCTACCCAAGTAAACAACTTCAATTACTTTGTTGATGTTTACTCTACCCAAGTAAACAACTTCACTTACTTTGTTGATGTTGACTACCCAAGTAAACAACTTCAATTACTTTGTGGATGTTGACTACCCAAGTAAACAACTTCAATTACTTTGTTGATGTTGACTATCCAAGTAAACAACTTCAATTACTTTGTTGATGTTGACTACCCAAGTAAACAACTTCAATTACTTTGTTGATGTTGACTACCCAAGTAAACAACTTCAATTACTCTGCTGATGCTTACTCTATTAAATTAAACAACCTTGACAGGAAGCGTGCTATTCACAAACATTTCGATGAAATCGCTAAAAATAGAATGTTGCAACAAAATCTATATGACAATACTGGACGTGAGCAAATATGTTTTGTAATCTTTGCACCAGCTTTAAACTGAATGAATTAAGTACATGCACATTATTTGTCAACACAATCAATTCCTGGGAAAGTATTTTTAACCGTTTATTCTAAGTTGCCCTTGAGTTTAGAATTTAAATCGGCTAAAAGGCAGAAACGCTATGGAGTTGCTTCGGAAATTTGTTATTTTTAGTGAAGAGTTTAATCTTAATCTTAGTAGGAATTTGTATAGCGCCACTAGTATCAAAATAGTAATCAGCAGCACTGTACATACATATACACATAAAAATTATACACATCAACGCACAATTACAAAGATACGAACAAAGATAAAATGAAGAGCTATAGCCTCAAGTAAATAATGAGTTTTCAAACCTTTTTTTGAATGAACGTATATTGGTTGTGTTTCTGAGATTTAATGGAAGCGAATTCTAAAGAAATGGAGGCAGCATGGAAGAATGACCGGGGTCCTAATGTTCGTGACTTGGTGCCTGGTATCTTGGGGCGGCATGGTAAAATGACCGGAGTCCTATTGTTTTTGACTTGTTGATAGTATTTCATATTTGTTTTGGTGTGAAAATTCAAAGTTTGTAGAGGGGTTGAATTTAATCAAAATGTCATTAATATAAGATGGTGCCAAAACAACTCTAGCATAATTTGAAGGTAAGTAGAATGATTTTAAAAGTTAATTCTATGTTCAATCTTGAGCCAGAAACAGCTTCTATTTTCAAAATGGATTTCTTTAGTCAAAATGGACTGGAATAAAGCCTTTACATTTCCATTATACTCCTTTTTTGGTGCTTAATAAACTCTGTACCAGAATAGATAACACATATTTAGTTAGCTATTCTGGTACAGAGTTTTTTAAACAACCAGAAAAGGAGTATAATAGCAGTGTGAAGGCTTTATTCCGGTCCATTTTGACAATAGAAATCCATTTTAAAATAGAAGCTGTTCAGTGGAATTCTTTAAGAACGGGTGTTATGTGCTTTTGGTATCTAATAGTGAATAACCTAACAGGGCATTTTGAACACGTTGAAGTTTTTGTAGCTTGTATTTTGAGATTCCGAATAGTATATTACAATAGTACTAAGTGGGATGTTACGAATGCGTGAATTAGTTTAACAAGGGCCTTTTCATTTAAACAAAATTTTTATTTTGTTGAGTTTATACAGCTGTGCAAAAGCTTTTGAACAAACATTACTAACTTGAAGATCCATTAAAAGATTTCAGTCAAAAATTACCCAAGGTTTTTAACACTCACAACTGGTTTTATCTCACTTGACCAACTGTTATAGATTGAATGTTTACTTTGTAAAGCATATGATTTGAACCTAAAAGAAGAAATTCAGTTTTATTGTCTTTAATTTTTAACTTATGTGTAAGCATCCACGTTCTTATATCAGCAATGCAAGAATTCACAGCTAGAACAAGCAATTTATTCTCAGTACCAGGTTTGAAGGATAATTCATCAATAGTAAAATAAAGTTTCTAGCTTTCTGATTGGCTAATAGGTGGTCATGCATACATTCGAGACCAGGGTGAAGAATCTAAGGAGAATAAGTGTGATCAACACTTTCCTAAATGTAAACACACTAACTTTTTGCAGAAAATTCTATAGTTGTTATGGAAACACTTCTGCTAGAATTCTATTTTCTTTCTGCTGCATTAAGAACTTCTTAAGCAACTGCCGTGGGTGACAAAATTGTTTTGAATTTTGACCTTAATTTTAATATTTTTGATGGAGAAAGAAGGGAACAGCCAAATAATCGTTTTCAACATTTTTCAGACACAGTAATCGGGAAATCGCAGCAGAACGGAATAAAACTGCCACGGTTTATAATACCTCTTGGGGAATGCGCATCTTTAAAGGTAAGCTTTTAACACTAGGCAATAAAGAAACTAACTGTAGCCTAAAAAATTATGCAAATCATTTACTTTAATCATACAAATTTCAGAAATAGATTTAAAAATTTCCAATCCTTGCTTTTAATGAAAATTTGTAAGAAAGTTTATAAAAATCATTTAAGCAATGTAGGTTAGGCCTAAATGCCATGTCAATCTTAGATGATGCATTGAACCTATAAAATTTCATAAGTCAAAATAAATAGCAAACAAACGTAGGCTAACTCACATAGAATATATGTTATATAAATCTTGTTTACTGTTAAGAAATATGGTAAATTAGACCTAACATGTATTTTTGAATTAATTGAGACCAGCTAGTTCAGGAGTTGATATTTTAAAACACATGAAATATAAAAAATATCAATATTTATAGATTCTTATTATTATATTTTTCAGCCTGGTGTGCAACAAACGAAGAAGACCTGGATTTTAAGATGAAAACTCCTAAAGAACTCAATGCTCTGCTCAGACGTTTCTACACAGAAGGGCAGAAGGAGAACAGCAACATATGTTTTGAATGGGGATATAAAAACGAGGGTGGCCAGCGGACCTCGGCTATCTCCTCTGTCCGCTTAAACCCTACTATGACGTCATCCTTGGTCTCAAATGCCATTTAAGACCGGCCACCCTTGCATTAATCACTAAAAGGATTAGTTCAGTTGTCAAGCAAGTCCATCTTATATGAAAGAGGACTTCAAAAGAAACAAAATAGTGAAGAAAGCAGTAAAAAATCAGGGAGATGTTCAAGTTTATAGTATGCTATTATTTCTGTAGAAACGACTGTAAACAGACTAGTTGTGATATCACAGCCTCAGATTCCTCAAAATCTGTATGTATTTTAAAGAAAGTTTATTTAATTTTGTCACTATTTTAATTATTTTTCCTTAAACTTTGTTTAGGTGGTATATTATAAGTACCCTTCCTAGATTCACTTGTACTACTTTCCTGACATATTTCATGGTTTTAAGCCACAAAATTGCAGGACAAAACATAATATACATAAAGACTTTGAGGTCATCAGCATAGCACAACTTGTCTGATTTCAGAGGGAAAAATGATACTAAACTATAAACTAAATACATCATAACGTATAAGATTTTTGAATGCTTTCTGAACCATTTTGTTTCTTTTAAACTCCTCTGTCATATCAGATAAACATGCTTGACCACTAAACTAATCCTTTAAATACAATTGATGGTCATCAGCAAAGCCACTACAGAGAGAAAATGTCTACAAATAACATCGTATAGAGAACTTAAGTAACCTAAAACAAGTGTAGGACCAGTACAGCTACCTGGTGGGACCCGCATTGAGGCCAAAACAACTCTGAGAGCTCTTTGATGACTTGGACACTGAGTTCACGGTTAAATAAGTAACTCATAAATCAATTCTTGACACTACTAATTAAACCAAACCTGCTTTCAAGTAGCTGAAACAGAATGTTAGAATCCACTGAATCAAAGGCAGAGCTGAGGTCGAGCATAACCAGAAGAAGCACATTTTGGTTGTCCATTTCCATAAGCATGTCAGAATGGACTTTTAATTGTTTTTGTGATGTGGCCCTTCTTGTACATGGAATTTTGACTGAATGACAAAAATGCCTTTCCAAGTGGTCCGTAAAATGACCAATAAAGGCCGACTCAATCAGTTTGAATATGCAGCTTAAGATTACTGATGGGTCTGTAGTTCTGCAACTCTAAAGGAGTGACAGTAATAGAGTGACAAAGGCAGTTTTTCATATGACTGGAAAGGATCCTTGCTGCAACAACATATTTATGATTTTTGTCAATACTGGGAGCATATCATCAATTATTTGTTTTAAAAAATTGGTTGGTATGGGATCTAAGATGCAAGTTTTTAAAGATATGACTTTCAAATCAGATTCTTTACTTTGTCCTCACTGGGCACAAAGAAGCTGAACAACGATAAGTTAGTTGTGTTGTATATATCATTACAGTCCACTATAGGTTGAAATCCTTCCTGCTGAACAAGATCTTCAATTTCCTTTCCAATGTTAAAAATGCATGTTAAGAAGAAATTTCCAGTAATTTCCAAGCTAAACCCCAGATGTGAGTACTGAAAGAGGTTTTTTTTTTTTTTTTTTTTTTTTTTTTTTTTTCCGCAAGAATATTGATCACTCTAAAGAACTCTCTTTGGTCATTGCCACATTCGTCAATGATGTAAGAAAAAAACTTGATCTTTGCTGATTTAGGTTGCTTTAAGCATTCATTTCGTGACTTTTGAACTGATTCTGGGCTTCAGAAGTCTTATTTGCTTGCCATATTATTTCATGTTTTCTCCTTTGTTGTTTTAATTTTAAAGAGGGAGGCTCGTCTCAGTAAAATACGGTAAAAATGGAGGATACTATATTTTGATGTCACTTCCGGTTGTGGAGGCAAGATCCGATTCTCTGTCTGTTTGTAACACACAGTACAGCCAGACACTAGCATGTACGTTGTGTGTGCAGAATTACATACACAGTGCATTACGTTACTGTGACGAGAAACTTATTTGTTTTTTTTTTAATGCTTTTTTGTCAGAAAGCGAAAGTGAATTTTAGTATCATAATACTACAATGATAGTCACCAAATGAAAATTACTGAGAAAAAAAAGAAGATAAACGATTCTACCCGGGCTCGAACTCACAACATGATTTGAAAAAACCGTTACTTGCGATCTCCGCAACCATTTGGGCTATCTCGTGTGGTGACCTTCAAGGCGTTTTAAATAACTATATACCTTGCAATACGAGACAACGAATCGCGCAGCAAATTTCAACCAATCAAATAATTTGAAACAAATTCTAAATATTGTGCACATATGACAATATCGCCTCTTTCAGAAGATCAACCTTGTACCACTTATTGCTGGGTACAACCTTGATAGTTTTAGTGATTAGTGGTGTGTTTATACAAGATTACTCAAGACAGAATTATAGGAATCTGTCAATTCATTAACATCCTCAAATTGCAATGTATACAAAGTAATTCTCATTAAATCACTCCTAAAATCCAAAACGATGAATGCAAAATTCCTGTAGGATATTGTCGTGACATCTCTTCAGTTTTGTGAATATTAATGTTTCCACAAATGAACGTGTGATCCTAAATGTAATAAGTTGGCTTTAAATTGCTGGTTGAAAAATCATTTTTTTTTTTTTTTTTTGAATGTTCAAACCTAGGGTATTACCAGACTCATGTGTGGAGAAATGAATTTTGAAGATGTCATTAATAGATCAAAAACTTGGCAGCATATCTGCTTTTAAATTTGTTGACATGGAAGTTAAAATTACCCATTATAAATATATTGTCCTTTAATAAAACAAAACTTTTAAGGAAAAATCCAAATTCCTCAGTAAATGTACAAGTTTGAACAGTGTTTGTATTCGTGGCTGGGAGTCTATACACCACTGCAATATGTATGTTTACATTCAAGTGTCTTGTACCCACTCTGCTACTTGAAACGAATTAAAGTTAGTTTTCTGTACAACTTTAAGTTTCATGTTAGACTTATAGAGATGGCAACACCCCCCTCCCTCCCTCCCCCTCCCTCCCTCCCCCCTCCTCCCTCCCCCCCCTCCCTCCCCCTCCCTTTCTTTTATCCAATCTTGGATAATCGTCTAATTTGTATTTGCTTTGTTTTATGGGATCATGTTTGATGGGATCTGTATCTTCGTTGAACCATGTCTCGGTGATGGCACAAAACATTATTGGTCATAAATGTCACATGCCTTGATACACACTGATCGTGGAAAGATTTACGGAGATTGGCACTATTGTTTTCTGGTTCTAATTTAATTTCAATAAGATTACAATAATTATTACATTGGCTATACCGCATGAGTTATCTTTCTACCAGAAAAGGTACTTGAGTTTTTAGAGCATGACATTGTGTTGTTGATGGTATACATGTTATGTTGAATGTGTGATCCGGCTTGCCGAGAGCGATAATCGACTATTCCAAGTTCTTTAAGTTTAACACATGTAGACTTAACAGGACTTCTTGCAGATGAATGACGAGAAAGCAGCTTTTGCAGAAAGTACATAAAAAATTCTCCATTATTTGCAGCCTGCCAGGCAGGTTGGGAGAAAATGCCATACTTGCTATAATCCGCATTGTCAAGGCAAGGAACAATAGCAGAAAAGCAGCGACCACTTGCATGTTGAGCAGATTCACTAAAGCAGAAGTGAACTGAAATTGAAAACTAACAAACTTGTGAAACCGGTATAGGACACGCACTATGACAATTTTGAAAAGTTGAAAATTAATTTAATTCCGAAAATGAAACAGTTAGTCACAGTACTTAAAATCAACAGAAAAATGTAAAAATCCATCACAAAGATGCAGATTGTGGCGGCAGCTTAATCAGCACCAGCATTCATAGGGCAAACAGAACAGTTTGTTTGTTTGTTTGTTTGTTTGATGAGGTCTTAACGGCACTACGACAACGAAGGTCAAATTGTGCCTGAGAGGTCAGATCATTTTAGAGGTAGTAAGGAAAGAGACCAGGGGGAGAATGAGAGAAATTCAAGAAAAAAAGCCAGAAAGCTGTGATCGAGAGAGGAGGTGCATGGGTAAAACAAAAACAAAGTAGAGAGGGGGTGGAAGAGGAGAATTAAATATGGTTGTAAGGGATGCATGCTGAAGGAAGAACAGTTTGTTTCTTGTCTTTGTGATAAAATCTTTCTGCCCTGAACTGCCTGATAACACAATTGAAGGGGAGATTTTTTAATGGATAGACAATTGTTAAAAAGTAAAATATTATTATTCATACAGCTACAACAGATGATGGGAGGCTATCGGTTTGTATTCATGAAAGAAACTCTTTTGCATAGGTGATAAAATGGTCAGAATACACATTTAATCAATTTTAGGACAATTTTCATTAAGATATACATGGAAGTTTCTTGTCAAAAACAATTGTTTATCTCTAGGTTATTCCATCTGATGCAAATACCCCTATGTCTCAGATTTGCAAGTAAGTACTGTACTATCTCAAACAAATTTCACCTTCTGAATAAATTTATTTGTTTGCTAAAAATAGAGACAAAATATATGATAAATATTGCAAAGCAGCTAGCAAATTTTTCATTGTGCAGTTATTGTTACAGTTCAAATTAAACCCAATGAAATAACTATGAATAAATTGCCTAAACAATCGTTAGCTGGCGGAGTAGTTTTAACTATTTATCCTAAGCTGACCTTGAGTTTCAAATAAGAATCGATGAAAAGGCAGTTGCAGTTGCTTTTAAGTTACTTTTTGAGTTGTATAAAGCTTTGCCTTTTAACAGAGTTGACTGTATGGTATCATAGCTTTGGGGATACTAGGTTTCTGCCATTATAGCACAATTGAAGGTCAGTTATAGATAGACAATTGTTAAAAATTGTAAAATATCAGAAAATTATTCATACAGCTACAACTTACAATGATAAGCCTGTATTTGTAAAGGAAATTAGTTTGTATAAGAGTGATTAAAGGCTCAAAATACACATGTAATTTGGGGCAAATTTTGCATATATTGATCTGTTTTGTTTTTCAAATGCAATGAAGTAATCAAACCACAGCTCATATATGGATAAGATCTTTTAAAATGGACACTTGTTGACAGTTATGAGTAGACAATTATTTTAAAAATATAAAAAAGTATAATATCAGAAAATTATTTATACAGCTACAACAAATGATGACAGGCTGTACTTTTGTATTTGTTTGTTTGATGAGGGCTTAACGGCACCACAACAACGAGGGTCAAATTGTGCCTGAGAGGTCAGATCATTTTAGAGGTAGAAAGGAAAGGAAACAGGGGAAGAATGAGAGAAATTCAAGAATGGAAGGTCAGAAAGCTGTGATCGAGAGAGGAGGTGCATGATTGAAACAAAAACAAAGTAGAGAGGGGTGAAAGAGAACAATTAAATATGGTTGTAGAGGGAGGCATGATGAAGAAAGGAGATAATTTTATCCAGAGGATTTTTTTGGAAGAACTCAGCAATTGAGTTGTGGGGAGCAAGAAGAGCTCTGGGAAGGTCTAAAAGGGGGCAAGCAAAAAGAACGTGATGGATTGTGAGGGTGCAATGGCAATTTTTGCAGAGGGGTTGGGGGAGCCAATAAGGAGGTGGAAGTGAGTGAGGTGGGTGTGACCAATTCTAAAACGAGTATTATGAACGTTGTTTATACGAGAGAGGTTGTTGATGGTGGATTTGACCGGAATGGTGGGCTGGATGACATGGAGTTTGTTATCAATTTGGGAGTTTCATGAGGTTTGCCAGCAGTCACGAACAAGGGAAGCGATAAGCGGTTTGATGTCAGAGAGGGTTTTGGGATATTTGTAAAACAAAAGAAAGTTATTTTGCATACGAGTGATAAAAGGTTCAAAATACACATACAAATTTTTGGTATATTAATCTTTTTTTCTTTTCTTTTTTCAAATGCAATGAGGCAATCAGACCACAGCTCATAGAATGATAAGATCTTTTAAAATGGATGCTTGTTGACAAAAACATGTTTATCTTTTCTAATTTCCCAGGTCACTTTAATCCGCTGGGAGTGTTGAGCTGTATTTTACTACGGCCAAGACCAATTTCTGTCTCTTGTTTTGAAAATCTGTTCTAATGAATCAGATATAAGAATTCTGATTCCATTGAGAGTTGAGCGGAGTCTTATTTATTCCCTCATCAAAATTTGATCATCGAGCTAGCTTTAAGTTTGTTGTTAGCTCGTGAAGCTCGCACTTAAATTGTCCAGTGTTAACTTGTTGCTGTTAATTTGCACAAGCAACTTCACTTTAGCTTACACCTTCTTGCAGTGGCTCAGTGGTTAAAAGGAGTCGTGTTTGTATGCTTAGGTCAATCAGGTTTGACTTCTGTCTTGAGTGCTGCATTGTGTCCTTGAGCAAAAAACAGATTCTGTTTTCAAAATGGATTTCTATTGTCAAAATGGACTGGAAAAAAACTTTCACATTACCATTTTGGTACTTAATAAACTCTGTGCCAGAACAGCTGACATAATTTTTGTTTGCTGTTCTGGTAAACTCTGTCCAAAAAGCTAACATAATTTTTGTTTGCTGTTCTGGTACAGACATTTGACTCAATTTGCTAAGTTCTCTCAGCTGAGTATACCAGTGCTGTTGGGGAGTTGACCTGCAATGGACTGGTGTCTATATCTAAGGGTATAGAGTCCTGTTCTTCCACCCGCTTAAGCCAAGGATTCCAGGGATAAGCACCGGCATTGTTTCATTCTTGCAAGCTAGTATATTTGGAACAAATACAAGCTTGCTAGTGTGCGCAAGCTTACATACCAGTACTGCTGGGGAGTTGACCTGCGATGGACTGGTGTCTATATCTAGAGGTATACTCTCACCCGCTTAAGCCAAGGATTCTGAGGATAGGCACCTGCATTGTTTTATTCTTGCAAGCTGGTATATTTGGAACAAATACAAGCTTGCTAGTGTGCGCAAGCTTACATTAGCTAATGCGCAAGCTAGCAAACAAATTTCTGCAAGCTTTAATGCACAAGCTAACAAATATTTTATGTTAAGCTTGTATTTGTTCCAGATACTACTAGCTGCTTGCATAAGCTTGCAGTATGCTGTCAAGCTAGAAATGTTAATTAGCTTGTCGCAAGTGTGCTGCAAGCTTGCTGTAAGATACTATTTCTGTAAGGGAATTACAAAGGTTCCAAATGCAAACTTGCAGCAAGCTCGTTCCTTGCTGAACTTAAGCTAATTGTCATTCCCTGAAAGGAACTACTTTTATATTGTTGTGTATGACGTGCGCTGATCATCAAGCCAGCCTGTTCTTTGCATGCTGCATTTTCCCAAAATCCACCCATGTAGTTAGCATACTTATAAAAGTGAAATATGTGATCTATATCCTTGTCTATGTCGTCAGCGGAAATAGATAATGAATTCCAATTTGAAATAAAATTCATCAATTTTATCCGCGGGGCAAAAGGATCAATAAAACATTTTGAATTTAATGCATAAACCAGTCTCAGTAGATTTGATTTACAAATTGCACAAAGTTTTAGATGCAATTTTAGTTGTATGTGGCCGTCAAATTGTTTTAGACCCCCCAACTTAATTCCGGTGCCCCTACTGCAGCTGATGACGGCCTACATATTTCTTACCAGTTACAAGTAGGTTCATGAATATTGTAGAATATTAACCAAAATCATTGCAGCATTAGCAAACACATTACTTCCTTTCTGTAATGCTGGTACAATTTAAATCTTAGAATGAAATAATGTGACCTATTAGTTTTAAGTTTATTCTTTTAGCAGCTGACCATTGACAGCCCATATTTTAGGCCGCTGCTTATTTGTCCCTGGTTTTGTGGTGCCAGCGGATGAGAAAACAAAGATCTCTTAATGAAAAACTACTATACAGGGGGTGTGGGGCACAACTTTGGAGGGGCACTAAGGGTCGGTTCTATGAATTTCAATTGGAAGTGGTGCTAATCAGTCCTAGACCCCCTCCCAAGGTGAAGTCATTCAGATTTAGTCCACTTCTGATAGTAAGTTTTGATAAGAAAATTACATATATATATAAATATATATATATATATGTATATAAATATATATATATATATATATATATATATATATATATATATATATATATATATATATACATATAAATATTTATATATATACATGTGTGTGTGTGTGTGAAGAATTAACACAATTGGTGCATATTTTCTGACCTTTTACTTGCAAAAGGGCAAGTTTTTAGTATGTAAGAGCAGGGCCGTAGCTAGCGGTAACAGGGAGGGGGGGGAATTTTCCCCCAGTTTTTTTGCCTATTGTGAATTTCCATATGTAAGGTATATATGTACAACATGGAAACAGAAGGTATTCCCCCCCCCAATCTACCATGCCCATGTTTATCCTGTTTTTACTCCCTATAAATTTGTTTTAGCTATAGCCCTGTGTACGAGGGCACTTTTTACTTGCAAGAGGGGCACTTTTGCCAATTTTGGAAAATTGAGGAAACAATCCCCCCCTCCTCCTCCTCACTGTTCCAGAGTTCTTCTCTGCCACTTGATCACAATTCTTACAAGCCAAGAAATACCGGTACTCATTTATAGCTAAGTAGACTGTTTAAAGCAAGTGGAACAAGGTGTCTTTAAAGGAAACAACACAGTACCAGGAATCAAACCCAATTCTCATTTTTTGGAAAACAAGTTGGACTATCTACGACTGATCCATTGCACTACTGATACATTTTGTTGTTAAACTACAACTGCGGCCAAACATAGATGGGACAAATCCCTGCTTCTATCCATCAATTTCCCTACTGTCATGCATTACAGTACATGATGCATCACAGAAGTGCACTCAGTGCTATATCAAAACAGTCAGGAAATCAAGAAATATATCATTTTCTAAAAATAAGTTAACAGCATGTTCTGTTATGCTTCTTGCGGAGAAAGATTTTATATCTTCCGTTGTTACTTGAGATATTCTACGCATGGTTGCGATTAATGACCCATTGGAAAGGTTTGTAAGGGATGACTGATATTAACAGCAAGGGCAAAGTGCTCTTCTTGATTGAAAAAAATGTCTTTCTTATGATTGGATATAACTAGTTGTTGAGATGTAATGGTTGGCTGAGGATGAGGCACAGAACTACTGCGTATTTGATCTTTACTGTTGATGAAAAACAACACCAGAAGCTCTGTAGCGTCATTACTGTACGCTGTCTTAAATGTCAAATGATTTCATTCAATACTTTTCACAGACCTCATTGACATTTTGCAGCAGAAGGGAAGAAACCATCATCACACTACTGCCTGAAGACAGTGCATATAACTAAGAGAGGGTTATAATACTTTTTTTAAATATCAAGGTGCCTTGAACCCCACCCCTACAAGTTTTTGATACGTATAAATCAAAAGTCACTTAAACTTGCCCCAAATAAAATGAGACCTCAAAAGACTTCCAGTCTTTATGAACAAATTTGAACAATTGTTTAAAGGATTAGTTCAGTGGTCAAGCATGTCCATCTTATATGAAAGAGGACTTTAAAAGAAACAAAATGGTGAAGAAAGCATTCAAAAATCTGATTCTGTTAAGGAGATAATCAAGTTTAAAGGATTAGTTCAGTGGTCAAGCATGTTTATCTTATAAGAAAGAGGACTTTAAAAGAAACAAAATGGTGAAGAAAGCATTGCAAAATCTAATTCCATTAAGGAGATATTTAAGCTTAAAGTTTGGTACAATTCTTCAGAAATGACTGAAATCAGACTAGTTGTGACATCACAGCCTCAGATTCCTCAAAGTCTTTATGTATTTAAAAGAAAGTTTTTTTAATTTTTTCACTATTTAAATTTTCCTTAAACTTTCTTCAGGTGGTGTATTATAAATACCTTTTTAGATTCATTTTTACTACTTTTTTATCCTATGGTTTTTGAGCCACAAAATCGCAGGACGAATTATGATAGAATACATCAAAACTTTAAGGAATCTGAGGTTATGACATCACAACTAGTCTGATATTAGTCATTTCTACACAAATGATACCAAAATTTAAACTTAAATATCTCCTTAACGGTATAAGATTTTTGAATGCTTTCTTCACCATTTTGTTTCTTTAAAGTCCTCTCTCATATAAGATAGACTTGCTTGACCCTTGAACTAATCCTTTAAATGGTCAAAGGACCAGGTATCTGATGAACCTACATTACAATTTGTTCATTCTTTGATCATGTGAATTTGCACACAAAAAAAAAGTGAGCCGTACAACAATTCTCATTTAAAGCTATAAACTGAGCTGGTATCCAATTTAATGAATGTCAATGGCTATACAAAACTATAGGCATTACACTTTTCCTCCATCTTCTACAAATCAGACTGCATGCCAACATGCATTCAGGCATGCCCAAAAATAGATAAAAGTAGTCTTCAAGACTTAGTTCTATTTTCCAGATGAACAATGAGGCCATTCATTCTCTTTTAATTTGTAAAACAAGCTCACAGTAAAACAATTCTCATTTAAAGCTATAAACTGGGATGGTTTCCTAATTAATTGAATGCAAATGACTATGCTTTACCTCTCTTCTACAAAAACTTCATTAATTAAGTTGCCAGTACAGAGTAAATGGAACACGATTTCAAGAAGTGTTTCAGATGCTAACAGTAATCTTAGTTTGTTGTTCCTTCAGCTTCACAAGGACAATTTGCCTTAAAATTTCTGACAACTACGGACTATTTTGATTTTCAAAATAGATTAGCAAAAGTGTCAATGTATTCTGACAGTCAGACAATTTTGTATTCTTTCATGCACAAAACATTACTAATCAAATGACAAAATGGTTTGCAATCAATGCCATTTTGATCAGCAAACTGCTACGCTAAAGGGCTAAAATTTAACTCTGCTTACAAGTCACTTCAAGAGTATGGCCATAGAAGCTACGTCACCAAAGAAAATACAAACTTAAGAAAGGATTTTTATTAAGCAGAACAGCAATGGGATACTGAAGTGAAAGAAATGCAGAAGTGTACTTGAAGAAACTTATGCAATCAAAACTTACACATTAGGCATTTTGGCAGAATAAATTATCAACTGTACAAGGGCTTCCACTTCTGGGAAATTGCACTAAGCCTCTAAGGGTTTGAGTGTGGGTATCCTCCCATTTACTAACTCGTGTTTTAATGATGTAACTGCTATTTCAAAATGTTATGGAAGAACACTACTTACTGTATGCTTAAACTGAATAACCAAATAACAAATGAATGGACAGTGTATATACAGAAGAAGACATACAAGGTAAGGAGTAACAGGGTATTAATTGGACAATGCTAATTGGGACCACTTTCCCATATCACTACCACTATACCCCTGTCCCTCCCAAAAAAAAAACCACAAAAAAAACATCACCATCAACTTACACACAATTCTGCACAATTGGAAACAATTTGTTACAATTTCTACACTTCTTACAAATTGTCCGATATTCTACCAATGGAAGGGGCATTAGGCTGTTTTGTTAAACATTTTTGTTAACCACAATTTACAACTGACATCATGAGTTAATAATAGCTAATTTCTTTCACCATCACACAAAACTACAAGCCCTTGCAATCAAGAGTACAAATTTCAGTCTTGAAGTAATATTCACAACCTTGATCCAATCTTTTTTGAATGTTTTTTATCATTTTTATATGGCAAGCCCTATGCATATTTTACATTATTCAAGTCTTGCTGGGCAGATGCCAGGACACCATACCCCTGCCAACTTTTCAATTTCAGGGAGTTTTGTTTTGGTCCCCATTTTTTTTTTTTTTTTTTGCAAACCAAATTTACATTCAAGCAATCATACAACAAAGGTATTAATATAACATAACACGATTATGGGCTAAGAAGGGTTAGCTACCCCATAAAAAGCCCAAACTAACACCACCACCACCACAAAAAACCATCTAAGATGCCCAGAGTTAGTAAAGAACTTATCAATGTTGACTTTGAAATTGTGAACAGAGTTGGAGCCAAGTACCCACTCAGGCAAACCATTCCACTCATTAACAAGTCTTTGCGAATAGCTAAAATGCCGAATATCTATCCGTGAAAACTCTTTGGTCAACTTCAAACTGTTACCACATATCACATGAGGATTAGTTGAAACATGCAAGAAATAACAGGAAGTCAAAGCATCACTACCACATAGGAACTTAAAAACCTGAATCACATCGCCACGTACTTCATGTACTATTAAGACTAAAACACTGAAAGTATTTCAGGGCTTGGCACCCCACTTCTGAAACTTTTCCAGCACTGTTGTAAAATGGTACAGTCAACAAGAATAAGATGTGTTTCTGCAAATACTTACACATGAACTGCCATTCTTCCAAGACTATTTCTCCACTATGGGCAATGGGTATGACGTCTCTAGCGATAACATCTTCTTGCGCAGCAACTTTATACTCCTCCCCTCTTTCTTCGTTTTGGGGATGCTCCTCGCTTTCATCCTTTCCTGAGGGGGGGTCAATAACTACCTCGGGATCATTACCTTTATCTGCAAGACAGAGAAGAGAAATTTGCAAATGACAAATTTCCTTGAAAGTAACAAGTAAATATCAACTGAATATTAGGAGATGAAATATAAAAACAGGTATTATTCATTCACATTTTTCTTTTCACTAATTATATTTCACTAATTATATTTCACTAAATTATACGTCATGTAAAGTAGTCCAAATAAAAATTTGGCTTATTTGATTCTACCAAATTCTAAGAAGTCGATGCATCAGCAATGTACTGATTAAAAATTAAACGGATAAGAAAAAAGGACCATTTTGAGTGCATGAGGATAAAAAGATTGTGGCATGCAACCATATAGTTAGATCCTTAAAAGAGGGAAACAGCAAGAGTTGTTTGTGATACCAAATCATCATCATCACTTCCTTCTCACTCATGAGATAATTCCCTTTCGCCATGTTGTCCTGTCACTAGGAGCTACACTTGCTTGTCCCCAGGTGTTGTACCCCCATCTCATATCTTTCTCTTACAGCAGTTATCCGCCAAGTCCCCTTCTCCTCCTACCCTGAGGTGCCCAAGTGAGGGCTGTCTTTGGGTGCTCATGCTTTCTCATTCTCAAGACATGGCCAATCAATTTCCAACTCCTTCGCGGGATCTGCTCACTTATGGCGCCAATTTTTGCAGTGTCTTAACACTTCATTAAAGATCTTCATGGACTACTAAATGAACCAACTTAATTCTATAAACCCCTTCCCTGTACAAAAAACACCATTAGGTCTCAACAAATGAGATTGCTTTAAAGAGACATAAAAAATTGAGTTTATAACAGTTTTGCATAATTCATTAATATCAAAAACATGATATTCCATCAAGTCTCAAAAAGAAACCATTTGCATGAAAAAAATTAAAACTAATCAAACAATCGACCTCCCGACAATGCAAGAATTGAAAACGGCTAAGCGTCATGTGACATCACTCCCAGAACAATCTCATCAGCAAATTCCAACATACATACAAATACAGTGCTAATTCCATAAGCAAAGTTTTCCTTTGCGTCTCAATTCCTGTTCTTTAGAAGACATTGATATTGATATATCAGGCCATTTCTGATGTAAATAGATGTTTTTAATATAGATGTCAATGTTTGCAGTAACTAAAAGTTGAGTCAAAACTTTGAAAGCCCATTAAAATTTGTGACTTACAAATTTACTTTTTGGAACAAATCAATGTACCAAGTCAATGGATAATTTTAACATTAGGTTTCACATTACATTTTACTATGTTAGGCTGCTGCCGAGCAGGGAAAATTCAGAGCGTAATTTTCTTTTTTTTACCAATAATTTATATTATAAAACTAATACATTATGATACTTTTTGCAACATTTATTAAATTCTATGAAACTTTAAGATATGACTTATTTGAATAAGGGCCTATAGGGCCTATGTTTAAGAAAATAATAACAGCTTGGTAAGAAATGTATTGTTGAAAAATCTTTCTACTTCTAGTGTAAATACGTCAAATTTCAAGGTACACACATGGTAACACTAGGCCTATGCTGTTTGTGTGATGTGAAAGTGTCGCAAAAAATTTTATTCTGGGAGTGACGTCATTACAAGTTCACCAATTTTTTACTAGCAAGAACATGAGCTGATGAAAAAGAATATCATATTTGCTTTTTTTTTCCATTTCTGCTACTACAACCAACACAAATTTTGAAAGAATTCTCTATCAAATTATCCAAATAATCAAGTGAGAGTCATATGAAAACCCATGTCATGCCCTTTTTAAATCAATTCAAAGTTTATAATGTTTAAAGGTATATATATGAACAGGTAGAGAATTTATATTCCCCAAAACAAACTTTCAATTCGGAACAGAATAGTCAATATATCATATACTGTGGTGAAGGTAGACCTATTTTCTGAGTTAGGTAGACCTATTTTCAAAGTTATAACTAATCAAAGTTTGACAAATTTTTAATGTATGCAAAAGTTGTAAAGTATGAAAGAGATGCCTGTTGAAAATGTTAATGTTTCTTTAACTTTCTGTCCTAAATTTCTGTCAAGAAAATCCTCAAACTGCTCTCTCCTGCATTAAATTGTGACTGAGGGAATGATGAAGATTTAAACCTATTGGTTATAGTCAACTGCTCCCATTCAAATAATGGTAGAGAAGGCTTGAAAAACAATTCAAATAATGGTAGAGAAGGGTTGAAAAACAATATTTTACCATATGGAAATTCTGGTTTTCTTGCTGTGATGTCACAAAATTACAATAAAATTTGTATAATTTAATAAAATGAGGCACTCAAATTAGAAATACTGTAAATCGGCCAATTTTTGACCGATTTCGATGAATATTTTCGCTATTTTTATGGATAATGGCATATTTTCTTTCACTGATGAAGCTCAAGTTGTTGCTACTGTCCATACTTCTTTAACTGTGTCTTTATGGGGGAAAGTACATCAAAACCTGTGGCTAAAAGCCTTGCAAGCCAAAAAAAGGGGGAAAAGAATTAGGAAAACACATCTCTAAAAAATTAGGCATGTCGAAACCATGACAGCCATTATGTGAAATTAATACCCCACAAGAACATTGGAATTTGATCTGCCATAAATCTAAAGCTTTATAAATTATTTTACACAACTTAAAGGTTGCATCAATTTACAAGAGCTTTGATATCTTGAACAGATATATAGGCTTTACAAATTTCACTGCTGGTTTTCAAGTTGTAACTGATTCAAAGTTTGAAAAATTATTTTTAATATACACTAAGGTTGTCATATGTGACTGGGTGGAAAGCTGAATATTCTTTTAAAGTTACACATTTCATTCGACTGGAAGTACGTACTGGCTACGTGTATGCCCCTGGTAAAATTTAATTGAGGGGGTGTGTTGTCATGCAAGATTCAAAACCTTTTGGTCACATGTTACTACATCGAAAAGCAGATCACAAATTACCATAAAACTTTGCATATATGAATGTCTGAATATTTAGATGGCAATAAAATGGTCAATTTTCAAATAAGTTGTAGGAAGTTTTGCTACTTTCATGGTATTTAGAGGAATAATACTAGTATTTAAGTATACATTTGGGTAGCATTTAAGTTTTTTATCAGCTAATTACGGTTATAATAAGAGGTTTTTAATTCAAATTCATTTTTTTTTTTTTTTTATTTATTATTTTTTTTGTAGAAAAATAATCATACATGCCACTGGTACTAGTTCTTAAAGAAATCGTATTTAAACAGCTTCTATTTTCAAAATGGATTTATATTGTCAAAATGGACTGGAATAAAGCCTTCACATTACCGTTATACTCCTTTTTGGGGACTTAATAAACTCTGTACCAGAATAGCAAGCAAAAATTATGTTAGCTATTCTGGTACAGAGTTTATTAGGTACCAAAACAGAGTATAATGGTAATGTGAAGGCTTTATTCCAGTCCATTTTTAAATAGAAACCAATTTTGAAAATAGATGCAAATTTAAAGATTTTCATAATATTAAATAACAAAAAAATCATGTTTTGAAATGGTGGTTAAGAAATATACATGTTATTCCTGCATCTCTGCAAGTGCACTTAACAATGCTCTTGACAAGAGTACAAATTTCACTATCACCATCTATCCTCTCACCTAAAACTTGAACAAACAAACAACTACAATCAGATTAACCTCCATTCACAATTTGTTTATCTCTACATCAACCTAAGTCAATTAATTTCCTGCGAGATTAAAATCATAAAGAGCCTCACAAACTGAGCTAACACGTTTTCATAGATTCAAAAAAATCAAGCCTGAGGACATTTTAAATCTGATAAAAAACATTCGTGCCTTTACAGGATTTTGGATTCAAATCCCGAAGTCCAGAACATGACTGTCAATAGAAAGATGAAAATTATACTTCCTAAATTTGATTTGTGAGGGTTTAGAAATGCAACGTTAAAAATGTTTTGCACTGGTGTGATGAATAACAAAAATAGATCAAGGCACAATATACATGAACTGAATTGCAGTAATAGAGTTCTTGAGTGCTAAATTCATTCTAATATAAATATCCTGTGTCCTGATAATAGCACATGTAGTTTTTGAGAGGGAAAAATTAAACTGTGTATTGGATAATACATATTTCAGTTCTGATTTGTACTGACACCACCGCACAACCTGTAAATCGCAGAGTTCGCCCGTTTGGGAGATCAGGACATGCGCAGTACAAGTCTGCTTTGTCATAGTCTTTGGTGTAGTCGCTTTATGTGTGTATTATTTCTTAACACTCTTGTTTTATTAAAATAAAATAAAGATACAACAGTGTGATTTGACTCTTATAATATTCAGTACAAAATAAGTCAAAAATAATTCCCATACCAAACTTTGAAGAAAAAAATTTCTTCAGAAAATCCCTTTAAGTGCAACTGCCTAACAGTAACACATAATAAGTCACCACTTTTTAATATGTGAAGGTAAATCTTAAAAGCACATGGTGAAAAATCCTTTATATGCCATTATTTTATATCATGAAGAAAAATTTGAACTCAATCCCCCTCCCTTTCTTCTCAAAATTGTTCTGATTCTTATATTATTCTATACAAAATTTGAATTTGGATTATAGTTACATTGTGGCATACTTCCGTAAGTATCTCCTATTTGAAAGACCAAAACCGTTCTCCCCAGCGGGAGTATACAAACCGAACTGTATATATGATAAAAATTACAGGTAGGCAGATGTGAGACATCACATAAATACAATCGCCCTTAGTGTCATTTTATCAGCTACAAAGAATTGATCTACATAGCGAAAAGGAACAGGTGAAAAATCATTTTGGAAATTCAAGCCATAAACATCTCTTTAGTGGGTCACTATCGTTTCCATTTTGTCAGTCTCAGTGACAGTAGGAAATCAAAAATCTGGAGTCATTGCAATGTTGTAAGTTGGACAAAATGCTCTCAATTGTAAAAGCTTCATTTCTTGCATCAGTGTTACATAATTCTTACACTCATTTCACAATACTAGTCACAAGTCTCTATCAATCCCACCCTTACCCTAGGTGAAATAATTAGAAGCTCCTTTACGAGCCGTTCACCCCACATTTCAAATAAAAAGTTTCTGAATTTTAATGGACTGACTTTCTTTAAACCTTTTGTAGGCAACCTCTTGGGTACTTGATTCAAGAACTAAAGGTCATAGCAATCAAACATATTACACCCTTAGTCGCAAGGCATATAGAATTCTGTTTGTTTATAACAGATAATTTACAAATAGCCTTTAAAATTGAAAGGGAAAAAGACTAAATTAAAACACAAAAGGTTATTACTATCTATTTTGCGAATGTTGACATTTCCAAAAAAGGCAGACTGACTTTTTTTCCTTAATTAGGCATCAAATTTGTTCTACTTAAAGAAACGAATATTCAATTTGGTATTTATGCATGACTTCTTCCGCCCACAATATATTACAAGTTGACACCTATCAAAAGCAATCATTTCACAACCAGACTTGGCCAAGAATTTGATTCTATAGGGAAGTGCTAATTATAACCTAGAGTATAATAATTTGTATCATCTATTGTAAGTTATTTTGTAGCACATAAATTATGGAGCAAGCCTCATATTCTAGAAAATGTACTCCTTTTCATTTGGAATGGACAGCATTTCCTGTACAAATAGCCTTTAAAATTGAAAGAGAAAAAGACTAAATTAAAACACAAAAGGTTATTACTATGTATTTTGCAAATGTTGACATTTCCATAAAGGGCAGACTGACATTTGTTTTCCTTAATTAGACATCAAATTTCTTCTACTTGAAGATACAAATATTCAATTTAGCATTAATGCATGACTTCTTCTGCCCACAATATATTTCAAATTGACACGTTATCAAAAGCAATCATTTCACAAGGAGACTTGGCCAAGAATTTGATTCTATAGGGAAGCGCTGGTCACAACTTAAGGTATAATGATTTTTCATTATCTATTGTAAGTTATTATCGTAGCACATAAAATATGGAGTAAGCCTCATATTCTGGAAAATGTGCTCCTAACAGCTTCTATTTTCAAAATGGATTTTTTATTGTCAAAATGGACTGAAATAAAGCCTTCACATTACCATTAAACTCCCTTTTTCTTTACTTAATAAACTCTGTACCAGAATAGCAAGCATAAATTCAATTAGCTATTCTGGTACAGAGTTTATCTAGTACCAAAAAAGGAGTATAATGGTAATTTAACGGCTTTATTCCAGTCCATTTTGACAATAGAAATCCATTTTGAAAATAGAAGTTGTTTCCTTTTCATTTGAAATAAATGGCATTTCCTGGACTTTAAAAACGTTCGAACGACATGTACTTCAGCACCTAATCTGTGGATAAGGGGAGCTACAGTAATTATTACCACATGACCTATGAATGATGGAGTTTTCATATTCACTGTTGTAGATAATACACCCTCTGCCACAAAGTATTCAAATTGGGCATATTTTCAGTGTATAAAAGATAATTAACAAAAGCTTTGGAACAAATAAGTGCATCAGAGGAGAAAAAGATCTAAGTTTTCCTATTTCAAAACAAACAATGTCGATCATAATGTACGTGTCTTTATACAGCCCTCTGGTCTTATTTTGCGAACGCTGACATTTAAAAATGGTAAGAGAATTTGACGCTAAATTTGTAAATATATGCACAATTCACATATCATTTGGTATTTCTGTGTGATGTCTTCCGCATTTGGTATTTCTGTGTGATGTCTTCCGCCCACAATATACTTCAATTTGACACTTATTACAAGTATGATTTCACAATGAGAATTATAGCCAAGAATTTCATATTCTTCGATTCTATTGGGAACTGCTGGTCATGAATTACATGTTCTTCTACTAGACTCAGAAATGGAGAAGTAAAATTACAATATCATGATGACTATGTAGAATCAGACAATCTTGCAGCCTCTCAACACAGGAGAACAAGCATTTTAATGTTTTCCTTCAAGTCTGTTGATCTATGGATGCTAGAGTTGCCGCTACACATGCATTTTAGGACAAGTAGAAACAGGCTGAGCTTATTAGGGGAAGAAAAAATGTGTACCATTAAGAAGACAAAAATAATACACCAAATCTGTTAAAATTGACCATTTCACAGCATTCTGAATTTTAAGGAATTCTGAAAAAATATGCAATATTCTAAAATTTTGACATCACCAAGAGAAAGCCATAGATAAATTTCTTTATATTGTCAATTATTTTATTCTTTCAACAATGTGATCAGATCAAAATGACTTTAGAGGTTTTGAATCTCTACCATACCCTCACCAAAACAAAGCTAAAGCTAAATCCATCCCAGCCATTAAGCTCATAGTGCCAGTGCTTATCCCGTTTCCATCAAACGCAAGTGGATCAGAGTGCATGACTTGCCTATACTGGCCTAGACGGGATGCCAATCTACATTGTATAACAGGTTTAAAGGATTAGTTCAGTGGTCAAGCATGTTCATCTTATATGAAAGGACTTCAAACTAAACAAAATGGTGAAGAAAGCATTCAAAAATCTTATTCCATTAAATGGTTATTCAAGATTAAAGTTAATATTATTTCTGTAGAAATGACTGAAATCAGACTACTTGTGACGTCACAGCCTCAGATTCCTCAAAGTCTTTATGTATTTTATAGAAAGTTTATTAAAAGTTTTCACTATTTAAATTATTTTTCTTTAAACTTTCTTTAGGTGGTTTATTATAAATACCCTTCATAGATTCAGTTTTACTACTTTTTTGACATATCCCATGGTTTTTAGCCACAAAATCGCAGGACAAAATATGATAGAATACATAAAGACTTTGAGGAATCTGAGGCTTATGACATCACAACTAGTCTGATTTCAGTGGTTTCTATACAAATGATACCAAATTTTAAACTTAAATATTTCCTTAATGGAATAAGATTTTTGAATGCTTTCTTCACTATTTGTTTTTTTGAAGTTTTCTTTCATAAAGATGAACATGCATGACCCCTGAACTAATCTTTTAAAATTAAGTCCCCCCCCCCCCCCCCCAGTGGTACTCATTTTACAGCTGAGTTGACTGGACTGACACAGAGTAATGTTCTCAAGGACACAATGCAGCACTTACAGCGGAGATTGAACTTTTCGCATATTGAGCATGACTCTTTAATCACAGAGCCACTGTACCTCTGTTTAAAAGTTTTTTTACAGTGTGATAAATTTCAGTGACTGAGCCATCTTCTCCTTTCATAAATCAAAAACTTTTGCATACATTAAAAAATGCTTCACACTTTGATTGGCCAAAACTTTAATGTAATTTAAAGACTATATTCTTTCAGAAACTAAACATCTTTCTGGTAAATATCAAATCTCTTCAAGTTCATATAAACATCTAGATCATGATCTGAAATAAACTGCTGTCAGCAAATAACTTGAGGTCAAATGCAGATGAAAGCTAGCTAGACAACAACTAATTCAATCACAAATGAATCAAGGATGAAAACCAAAGCAAATGCTTGAGGCCCAAATGCTACATCTCACTTAATTTGCAATCTACTTGTAAGTTCCTTCATCCTGAATACTTAGATGAGTCTTTTTCATCAAAGCTTGCCAAATCAATATAAGTCTGGAAGCAGCTGCAGACTGGCAATTGGTAACATGTCAAGCATCTCTGCTTATGCATTAAATGCAAGTCTATCACAAATCATTATGACTTTCGCTCAATTTCTTATTTTAAATGAAGATGATATATCTTTATTCGGAAGGAAAATTTCCTTTTCTAAATCCATTCACAAATGTGCTCGACATCCTTTAGGCTATGGAGTAATATACAGCGACAAACAGAGATCGCGTTAACGACAAAATTGTCGTATATTACGCATGGCTGTAATTTTTATCTGCGTCGTAAGATTTAGATAAAGCATGTGAAATTTTACATCAGAGTTTTTCATTAAAATCAGTGAAAATCATGAACATCTTACCTCTCTGATGCAATTTAAAGTTTTATTTCACACAAAAATAATTTTGAATTACTCATACAGTAAATAAAAGGAAAATGACACAACTACGAGACTAACAGCCGAATGATTCAACATGCCCATAGTACTGTACATAAACACATATAGGCTAGTGCATAGGCCCAAAGCATGATGTACATACACCGTACAGTGTATGTGAAAGTTTTGATGTTGTTTTGAATGCAGGCTGTCAATTGTCAACACTATTGTTAGCTAGGATTCTTTCCTCCTGTATTGTGTTGATGGTGTATCTGTGAAGTGATCACAATTTGCAAGTCAAGTTTCTATACTGTAAAGAAGTAGGGTGTTCCAAATCTAAATAGTTTATTATCATTGACAATTGGTTAAAGTTCACTAAAACCTCATGAAAGTTTGGATACGATAAACAAAAGTATTTTCTAGTTTATTTTGGGATTGTTAACCCAAATTTCATGACTCAACAATCAACATTGTACAAGGATTGGGTATGAACGTTTTCTTAATATTTTTTATGATAATAATAGTCCGATTTATTAATGTTTTTGGTATTTTAAGTGCGATTTTCATTCACTTGATTAAGCGAGGCAGGCCTACACAAGTGTGTGGTTAATAATTACTTGCAAGCTTCACTTGAGCGCAGTGCCCTGTACATTACGCAGTGCCCTGTACATACGATGGCAACTTTACAAATTACGCCAAGATTAAAGGACTTGTTGTAACCAAATAGGCCAGACAAAAAATTATAACACAACCTCTGGTGGCACATGACAGACAAGAAAAGTTTCAGTTGGGTACCTAACAGTGTCTTCTGACATTTTTAAATATCAAATGAAAAGAAAATGAGGAATTCCAAAAAAATAAACTCATTGATTTGTATGTCTTTTTGTCCTCAATCATGCCATGGAGGTACTAAGAAGAGACTCCTCAATCTCCATACACAGTAGACAATGTCTGACCACCATGGTCTAAAAAATAACAGGTCTGACCACTAAACGTATCTTTTTGAAAGTTAAAATGCAAATGAGGAAGGGTCAACTTACTCGTTTTTCAAACTCTTACAAAGTAAAGTACATTGATTCAACAGTATATTTTTATTTGAACACTTAAGTTATCCTTTAAACTATTACCTTATACCATCGCACTTTCCGTTTAGCCACTAAAAATATTTTCCCTAATCGGTGGGCCCATTTAAGATTTAATAAGATGTAGTGTGCTTCAAGGGGATGTAACATGTAATGTTTACTCATAAAAACATGGATGATCAATAAATTCATGACAAAACATACAGATGAGTGGATTAGACAACATGTTGATGACAGATCATTTTGCCCCTCCAGCGTACAAAATAAGACCATGTCTGACCCTAAATGTACTGAACTAATTTTCTGAAGTTTAAGTGCTATGTGTAACTTTTGTTTTTCAAACACTTTAAAAGTAAAGTATGCGCTAGAGTACTTTGATTTCAAATCACTTAAGTGGTGGTCTTTAAAAGTTATCTTCACGTACCAGCATAGTCATCACATTTTCTATCTCGCTGCTCAAAATGTTTTCCTTTACTTGACCAAAGGCATGTATGTTTCCGATGGGCCCCATTTAAGATAATATAAATAAAATGTAAAGTGCTTCAAGAAGTTAACATGTTCACTAAAAAGCAAGAATGATCTATAAATTCATGACCAAACATAAAGATGAGTGGATTAGACAACATGATGTTGACGACTCATAAAGAGCATTTTGTCCCTCCGTCATGCACAATGAGACCATGTTTGACCACTCAACTAATCTTCTGAATTTGAAATCCAATGTGGAAAGGTCAACTTACTTTGTTTTTTAAACTCTTACAAAGTAAAGTACATTTATCCAATATACACTTAAATTCCAAATCACTTAAGTTGTCTTTTTAACTAATTACTTCATACCATCACATTTTCTGTCTCACAGCTCAAATGGTTTTTTCCTTTCCTTTCCTTGACCTGAGGCATATGTTTCAGATTTGTCCTTTAAGATTTAATAAGAAGAGTTGTACACCAGGAAGATAAAATCTCATTCGTGAAAACATGGGAAATCTATAAATTCATGATGAATGAGTTGATTATAATGACATGACATTAATGGCTCATAAAAAGTATTTTGTCTTGTCATATATCATGCTAATAGGTTGCGCTGTTCCAACCTGCTCTTCTGACTCAGTGGTTCTAACCAACATCTAATCAGTTGTCATAGTAACATAGTGGAGGGGCACTCATTAAGGGGGACTGTTTGAGTGTCAATTCAGATGGAATTTGTCCATTATTAACTATTGAGTGACAGGTTACAAGTATACCCTCAATGTGACAGAGCATAAAAGTCTGAATAAAACAGTATCTGAATTTTTGCCAAATTTATTTTTACTTCAGAGCTATGGCTAGTAAAATTTTCATGAACTCTGCAAAACTGATGACTATAGTAATAAGCAATTGAAGGTATGTCCAACGTTTTGTGCAATTCTAATTTCATTCGCCAAATTCAGTCAACAGTGACATATCTTCCTATCACATTGCTGATACGGGAGGGTGCATAGGCAGGATTACAGGGTGGCAGGAGGGGAGGGGGATTACAGGGTGGCAAGAGGGGGATTCTAACTACCTCCCACTTTTTCCTCATTTGTATTTTTCCATGGTGATTTTTGTATCTGAACATGGTTTACTTAATTCCCCCCCCCTACACTTTTGGTACACAAACTTGATGTTATGACTCTTCCCCTACTTTTGGTAGGCAAATCCCACTAATAGGGAAGGTGACCAAATAAAAAATCTTAGTAAGATCAAGTTGTGATTCCTCAAAATATTGTTACACAGTATTTGAAAATTTATAGGCAAGTGGCCTTGAGTCAGGGAGCATCATTCCATCTGGGTAATATCTCTTGCCTAGAACTGGGCAATTTCATATTTCAAACCCCAATAGAACAATACTATTATTTTTTCTATGAATATTCATGAAAGATTGATACCAAATTGTTTAATGATGAGAGTCCTGAAGATTTGTTTGAGCTACGTTTTCAATCAATTTTTTAAAGTTTTGTTTCTATCAACTTTTTCTTGTTAATTTTGCTTTCCTCTCATCTTTCTATTACTTTTTTCCTTTATTATATCTAAGATATCAAGTTGAATGTAAACCAATATGGCATGCCCTTTTGCCTTTTTGCTAAGAAAGTAGCGATGAAGATTGATTAAGAAAATAAAAATAAAAATTTTTTTTGACACACCCTATTTTTATCTTTTCACCATGAAATTGAAAGAAAAACAATTTTTAAATCTTGTCAAAAAAATTCAAATCTTGTCAAAAAATATTTTAGCAAAAAAGTATTATCTTCAAAACATGATTACAGAGAAACTTGAAAGAAAGAAGATATTCAGAATTTACTCCAGGGACTAACAGAAGAGAACACAATACACCATAAAAACATTTCATAATTATCAGAATGAACACTTGCTATGAAATTCTACCTCTTTCATTCTGTGATGAAATCTGTAACCAGTTACACAGAACAAATGAGAATGCTGAATACGCACCAAGCCAAATAAAATATATGTGAGTTTCTGGTTGTAGACCAACAGTTGGCTCCAACTAGCAGGTCCCTTATGTGAGTTTCTGGTTGTAGACCAACAGTTGGCTCTAACTAGCAGCTCCCTTATGTGAGTTTCTGGTTGTAGACCAACAGTTGGCTCCAACTAGCAGGTCCCTTATGTGAGTTTCTGGTTGTAGACCAACAGTTGGCTCGAACTAGCAGGTCCCTTTTATGTGAGTTTCTGGTTGTAGACCAACAGTTGGCTCTAACTAGCAGGTCCCTTAGGTTGAGACCAACAGTTGGCTTTAACTGGTCCCTTGTTTCTGGTTGTAGACCAACAGTTGGCTCTAACTAGCAGGTCCCTTAGGTGAGTTTCTGGTTGCAGACCAACAGTTGGCTTTAACTAGCAGGTCCCTTATGTGAGTTTCTGGTTGTAGACCAACAGTTGGCTCCAACTAGCAGGTCCCTTATGAGTTTCTGGTGAGTTTCCCTGGAGTTTCTGTTGTAGACCAACAGTTGGCTTTAACTAGCAGGTCCCTTATGTGAGTTTCTGGTTGTAGACCAACAGTTGGCTTTAACTAGCAGGTCCCTTTAGGAGTTTTTGGTTGTAGACCAACAGTTGGCTCCAACTAGCAGGTCCCTTATAAGAGTTTCTGGTTGTAGACCAACAGTTGGCTTTAACTAGCAGGTCCCTTATGTGAGTTTTGGTTGTAGACCAACAGTTGGCTCTAACTAGCAGGTCCCTTTAGGAGTTTCTGGTTGTAGACCAACAGTTGGCTCTAACAAGCAGGTCCCTTATGTGAGTTTCTGGTTGTAGACCAACAGTTGGCTCTAACTAGCAGGTCCCTTATGTGAGTTTCTGGTTGTAGACCAACAGTTGGCTCCAACTAGCAGGTCCCTTATGTGAGTTTCTGGTTGTAGACCAACAGTTGGCTCTAACTAGCAGGTCCCTTATGTGAGTTTCTGGTTGTAGACCAACAGTTGGCTCTAACTAGCAGGTCCCTTATGTGAGTTTCTGGTTGTAGACCAACAGTTGGCTTTAACTAGCAGGTCCCTTATGTGAGTTTCTGGTTGTAGACCAACAGTTGGCTCTAACAAGCAGGTCCCTTTATGTGAGTTTCTGGTTGTAGGCCAACAGTTGGCTCTTAACTAGCAGGTCCCTTTGTGAGTTTCTGGTTGTAGACCAACAGTTGGCTCCAACTAGCAGGTCCCTTATGTGAGTTTCTGGTTGTAGACCAACAGTTGGCTCTAACTAGCAGGTCCCTTATGTGAGTTTCTGGTTGTAGACCAACAGTTGGCTCCAACTAGCAGGTCCCTTATGTGAGTTTCTGGTTGTAGACCAACAGTTGGCTCCAACTAGCAGGTCCCTTATGTGAGTTTCTGGTTGTAGACCAACAGTTGGCTCGTACTAGCAGGTCCCTTAGGTGAGTTTCTGGTTGTAGACCAACAGTTGGCTCCAACTAGCAGGTCCCTTATGTGAGTTTCTGGTTGTAGACCAACAGTTGGCTCCAACTAGCAGGTCCCTTATGTGAGTTTCTGGTTGTAGACCAACAGTTGGCTCCAACTAGCAGCTCCCTTATGTGAGTTTCTGGTTGTAGACCAACAGTTGGCTCTAACTAGCAGGTCCCTTATGTGAGTTTCTGGTTGTAGACCAACAGTTGGCTCCAACTAGCAGCTCCCTTATGTGAGTTTCTGGTTGTAGACCAACAGTTGGCTCTAACTAGCAGGTCCCTTATGTGAGTTTCTGGTTGTAGACCAACAGTTGGCTCTAAGTAGCAGGTCCCTTATGTGAGTTTCTGGTTGTAGACCAACAGTTGGCTCTAACTAGCAGGTCCCTTAGGTGAGTTTCTGGTTGTAGACCAACAGTTGGCTCTAACTAGCAGGTCCCTTAGGTGAGTTTCTGGTTGTAGACCAACAGTTGGCTCTAACTAGCAGGTCCCTTATGTGAGTTTCTGGTTGTAGACCAACAGTTGGCTAGCAGGTCCCTTATGTGAGTTTCTGGTTGTAGACCAACAGTTGGCTCTAACTAGCAGGTCCCTTATGTGAGTTTGTGGTTGTAGACCAACAGTTGGCTCTAACTAGCAGGTCCCTTATGTGAGTTTCTGGTTGTAGACCAACAGTTGGCTCTAACTAGCAGGTCCCTTATGTGAGTTTCTGGTTGTAGACCAACAGTTGGCTCTAACTAGCAGGTCCCTTATGTGAGTTTCTGGTTGTAGACCAACAATTGGCTCTAACTAGCAGGTCCCTTATGTGAGTTTCTGGTTGTAGACCAACAGTTGGCTTCAACTAGCAGGTCCCTTATGTGAGTTTGTGGTTGTAGACCAACAGTTGGCTCTAACTAGCAGGTCCCTTAGGTGAGTTTCTGGTTGTAGACCAACAGTTGGCTCCAACTTCCCTATGTGAGTTTCTGGTTGTAGACCAACAGTTGGTCCCCCTTATGTGAGTTTCTGGTTGTAGACCAACAGTTGGCTCTAACTAGCAGGTCCCTTATGAGAGTTTCTGGTTGTAGACCAACAGTTGGCTCTAACTAGCAAGTCCCTTGTGTGAGTTTCTGGTTGTAGACCAACAGTTGGCTTTAACTAGCAGGTCCCTTATGTGAGTTTCTGGTTGTAGACCAACAGTTGGCTCTAATTAGCAGGTCCCTTATGTGAGTTTCTGGTTGTAGACCAACAGTTGGCTCTAACTAGCAGGTCCCTTGTGTGAGTTTCTGGTTGTAGACCAACAGTTGGCTCTAACTAGCAGGTCCCTTATGTGAGTTTCTGGTTGTAGACCAACAGTTGGCTCTAACTAGCAGGTCCCTTATGAGAGTTTCTGGTTGTAGACCAACAGTTGGCTCTAACTAGCAGGTCCCTTATGTGAGTTTCTGGTTGTAGACCAACAGTTGGCTCTAACTAGCAGGTCCCTTATGTGAGTTTCTGGTTGTAGACCAACAGTTGGCTCTAACTAGCAGGTCCCTTATGTGAGTTTCTGGTTGTAGACCAACAGTTGGCTCTAACTAGCAGGTCCCTTTGTGAGTTTTGGTTGTAGACCAACAGTTGGCTCTAACTAGCAGGTCCCTTATGTGAGTTTCTGGTTGTAGACCAACAGTTGGCTCTAACTAGCAGGTCCCTTATGTGAGTTTCTGGTTGTAGACCAACAGTTGGCTCTAACTAGCAGGTCCCTTATGTGAGTTTCTGGTTGTAGACCAACAGTTGGCTCTAACTAGCAGGTCCCTTATGAGAGTTTCTGGTTGTAGACCAACAGTTGGATCTAACTAGCAGGTCCCTTATGTGAGTTTTTGGTTGTAGACCAACAGTTGGCTTTAACTAGCAGGTCCCTTATGTGAGTTTCTGGTTGTAGACCAACAGTTGGCTCTAACTAGCAAGTCCCTTGAGTGAGTTTCTGGTTGTAGACCAGCAGTTGGCTCTAACTAGCAGGTCCCTTATGTGAGTTTCTGGTTGCAGACCAACAGTTGGCTTCAACTAGCAGGTCCCTTATGTGAGTTTCTGGTTGTAGACCAACAGTTGGCTTTAACTAGCAGGTCCCTTATGTGAGTTTCTGGTTGTAGACCAACAGTTGGCTCTAACTAGCAGGTCCCTTATGTGAGTTTCTGGTTGCAGACCAACACTTGGCTTTAACTAGCAGGTCCCTTATGTGAGTTTGTGGTTGTAGACCAACAGTTGGCTCTAACTAGCAAGTCCCTTATGTGAGTTTCTGGTTGTAGACCAACAGTTGGCTCTAACTAGCAGGTCCCTTATGTGAGTTTCTGGTTGTAGACCAACAGTTGGCTCTAACTAGCAGGTCCCTTATGTGAGTTTGTGGTTGTAGACCAACAGTTGGCTCTAACTAGCAAGTCCCTTGTGTGAGTTTCTGGTTGTAGACCAACAGTTGGCTTTAACTAGCAGGTCCCTTATGTGAGTTTGTGGTTGTAGACCAACAGTTGGCTCTAACTAGCAAGTCCCTTGTGTGAGTTTCTGGTTGTAGACCAGCAGTTGGCTCTAACTAGCAGGTCCCTTTAGGAGTTTTTAGTTGTAGACCAACAGTTGGCTTTAACTAGCAGGTCCCTGGTTGGAATACAGTCAAAGTGCTTACTGCAGAAATTTTGTTTTGATATATGTGTTTTTTTTTTTTTTAACTAAGAAAGTAGTGATGCAGATTTTACCCTTACAGAAATTTTAGCTTGTAGCACGCTTGTAACAATCCAACAGTTTTGAGCTTGTGCAAGTGTGCTGCAAGCTTGCGCAAGTGTGCTGCAAGCTTGCGCAAGTATGCTGCAAGCTTGCGCAAGTATGCTGCAAGCTTGCGCAAGTATGCTGCAAGCTTGCGCAAGCATGCTGCAAGCTTGGGCAAGCTTGGGCAAGCATGCTGTCAGCTAGTATTTGGAACAAATACTAGCAAACTAGTATTTGAAACAAATACTAGCTTGCTAGCTTATGCTAGCTAACATTAGCTTGCACAAGCTTGCATAAAATATTTGTTAGCTTGCGTAAGCTTGCAAAAAGTTTGATAGCTTGCATATGCTTGCAGATAGTTTTTGCTACCTTGTGTAAGCTAATTTGTTCCAAACACTAGCTTGAGCATGCTTGCTGCAAGCTTATAAATCATATTTATCAAAACTATAATGGTGATTTTTTGACACCTCATCTTATCACCATGAATTTCAAAGAAAAACAATTTCAAATCTTGTCAAAAAAATTTTGCCAAGAGGTATAGTCTTCACAAGTCTTTTCTGAGCAGCTAAAAAACTTAAAG
>JAIGNY010001348.1:682500-717500 GCA_020152595.1 Chiridota heheva | reverse complement strand
TGAAAAGCTGTGAACAACTGTCAAAAACATCAAAGTATCCAATTCCGGCCAAATTTTATCTTCCTCTACCACCAATATCTGTTTTTGCCAAAAGCCGTGCAAAATTAAATGATTTTTAGCCTTTTTGAGACCAATATTGGAAAAAAATAACTCTGGATCGCAGTACACCTACCACACGCCAAAAATATTGTGAAAAGCTTACATCACATACTTTCGATTGAAAACAAAAAGAGTAACTACCCCCTCTTTATTCATGCCATTATTCAAGTTTAAAAACAAACCCACATACTGAAACATGTATTCTGGTGTAGGGGATAGCATGATGAAAATAAAACATTTTGCAAGACAGTTTTTTTTAGATCATGGAGCTAAATAGTGCCATGTTAAGATCAAATAGCTAAACTGTCTAGGACTGCACACAGTTGAATAAACTCCTCCATGACTGTTTATTCATCATGCCTGAATGTACAAAGAAGCCATTGCATCCAGAATTACTTTTGGTATCAGTTACAGTTCAGTGCTCAGAGCAGGTCTGGTCTCGCCATCTCTGGTCTCACCGTGGAGCTATTACTATTTAATAGCTCCATGGTCTCACAAGATCAGCAGGCAACCTTTGTAAATTTGATATCTCTCTGAAAACAATGTATTCTTATTAAAAAGATTAGATACTGTGTGTTAGAAACATAAAGGCTATACTGGAATTTCTCAAATTTCTAGAATTTTTTGTTTTTGTTGCAATATATAGGTTTATGCAAAATTGTATAATTCTCTGAAATGTCAAGAAAAGGAGTTTTGCAAGTTTTTTTTTATTTACTTACACTGAAAATAGTGTTAGATAAAGGAATGAGTTATGAAAGAAGACTAATACAAGTGACATAACTATTTATTTATCTGAAGCCATTAATCAATTGAAAATTAATGGCAATTAATTTTATTTTGTTTCTATTTATTTGTTGGGACAGATTTTATGTAAAATATCGATGACAGATTAAGATATTTCTTTTCATTCAATCCTTAGAATTCCTTTGAATTTATTTTTATACAACACTTCATGCTATAGATATTCTTAAATAAAGCCCATCTGTAATTCTAAAACCAATGATTTTATAACTTTTTCTTTAATTCTTCATGTGTTCTTTATGACCTTTTTCATGAATGATATCCAATTGTATTTAATCTCAAGTCTTTTCTTCTTGGAAATTTAACACGTTAGACAGTGGTATCACTAAAGGCCCTAATAGCAAGTTACTGTAATTGCCCAAGGGGCCTACTCCAGAGTTTCGTCTAAAAATGCACTTCCCATGTCAAAAAAGTTTATTCAACAAATATTTTGACCTAAATTAGTTTTTGCCGCCCCTGCTCCCACACCAAAATATTTAAGAGTTACCCAATTTCCAACTTTTTTCTCAAACCAGTTTTTTCCTCAAACCAGCTTTTTCCTCGAAATTTCCAGTTTATCCTCAAAATATCTGATCTGTTCCTCAAAATGTCTGAAGGATTTTTCAAAATATCCAACTTATCTTCAAAATCTCTGAATTATTTGTACTAGATATATATATATATATATATATATATATATATATATATATATATATATATATAAATATATATATCCGACTTTTACTTTAAAATTTCCAAGGCTTTTCCACAAAATATCATGAAAGATTTTTTAAATAATCCAAATTATCTTCAAGATTTCTGAATTTTTTGCACAATATATATATAATTGACTTATACTTGGAAAATTTCAAGGTTTTTCCTCAAAATATCTTGTTTTTTCCTCAAAATGGCAGAAGTTTTTCCTCATTCACGACTTAGTCAATATTATGTCCTGGTATTGCACAATCCCGACAGCATAAGGATTTCTGCTTCAAGGCCAGTAGGGAAGGGATATGACGGGATGACTTACCCACTTCCTGTGAGCTCATCTGTAAAAATTTGTACAAAATCTGTACAAATTTGTATTTAGAAATTTCAATATTTTTGACCTGATCAGGGTCTGTTTCTAATAATAATTTTTACACCAGCCAAATGATTTTAGATATTTGTATAATTTTTCCAAAGTCAGATTCTATTTTAGTGCAAGAAAAAAATAATTAAGGTAAATATAATTAAGGTTCACAGGTATGTGTGAATAATAACTGTAGGCTGTAGTGGCAAAATTCTACCTCTAAATAGGGGATGGATTCAGTTAGGTTTCAAAATTTTGAAAGAGATTCCAACTAAAATATCAACCACAGAAATGAACACATTACTTTGACTGTCCTGGATTTTGTTCCTAATTATATGACTAATTATTATTATCATTTTTAAGCCTGTTGGGCCCATCAAAAGCATGGAATCTTTAGCGCTTTCAGGGCTAGTACACCCCTAGACCACTAACCATGCAAGGTTGTCTGCTATACGTTTTTTATTTTCATTGAAAAGTTTCCATTGCCATTGAGGGCCATCAAACAGGGAATTTTAAGACCTCTGCCCCTGGGTCCCTAACAGGGCTTTGCCTCTTGACCCCACTAAAGCCCCCTGGATCACAATTAAATGCCCTAGTTTCCCCCTCCCCTCCTCTGGACCTTAAAAAAAGGTCAGCGTCTAAAATTTCAGATACCTCCCAATATATAATTCATTTTAAATCAGGAAATTTTGAGCCACCACCCCTCCTGGGAGCCCTACCGCACTTTCTACTTCAGTATTTTTACATAACGGAAAAACAATGCTTATAAAGTACAAAAAATGGACCACCTCTCCCCTCCCCCCCTCCCCCCCCCCCCCCTCCTGTCCCTCCGTGGAAAATTTTCCTGTTTAAGAAAAATAAATCACAAAATTGTCTTCTTAATTTCTCATTTGTAAACAAGTGGTGTAACAAATTCCAAGTCAATTATGGCATTTTAATAAGTACATTAGTTATCACTAAGTTATCACTTCATCCATGAATAAACTTTAACTGAGGATGCAAAAAAAATCTAGTGCCATTGGCCTAAGATTCGTGGAGTTTGTAGATACCAAATACCCAAATTCTCACAAGTTTGAGTTGTCATGTACAGTACAAAAGGGTAGTCCACATATTCCTTATGGTTATTCATTCAACAATCAAGACCTTCAAATAAAAGTGTAATCTTTTCTAGAAAACTTAAGATAAATAATAGAGAAAAACACACACAAAATCAACTGGCAACTGAGGCCTAAGCTGTTGCCACACTATTTCAATGCAAAAATCAGCCTAACGAGTGGTCTTTCTCTGGAATCGGAAGAAGTCTCCCCCTCCCCTCTTCCAATTTTTTTTTTTACTATGGTCCTGTTCAACTAAATAATTCCTAAGGTCATCCGATGGCGGTCAAAATTGGTTGTTCACGAGTCTGTGATTTATAAACTGATGGGCTGCACTCATGCATAATATACCTCTGTGGCGTAGTGGTCAGTGCTTTGTCCTCTCACCCGCATGTCCCGGGTTCATATCCCGGTGGGTCTGCAATCAGTGAGTTCACAACTGGTTATCAAAGGCCGTGGCCATCTTGATATTATGTCCAGCAGTAGATGCATATTTACACAAAATACTGTTTACACAATATACTGTTTACACAAAATACTCCATATTTACACAAAATACTGCTACACAAAATACTCCATACAAATATGAAATTCTTGTTTGCTGCATGCACTGTCAAATTTCATAAGAGTTTTTTGTAATATTTTGAACCTTCAGATGACAAACATGAGCACTTTTATTACATAAATGTGTCAAAATGCCTGCTAGATTACTGCAGCCTGTCATAATTAGACACCGTCATTCAATATGCATCTGAAATCTTACATTTGTCTCCCCAGACTGAGTTCAAGTATGCTGCTCCCTAAATCATTTCTTGTAAGTTGTTTCAATAATATTAAAAATATCAATTTACAGCATCTTGGAAAACTATCAATGTGAATATCTTCAAATGTGTTTTGGTAAATTATTCATCTTTTCACAGAATTTCAGAATTTTTCTTATGTTTCTCAGCTTTCGAAGATGAAATGTTATTCATCATTTTGTTGCTATCTTAGATCACTTTTACATACCATGAGTGTGAATAAAGTAGTGAATGAAATTACATTTTACATGAAGTTAATAGAGTCACAGCCAGTGGTGTAAGAGCAGAGGGGAGGGGACTCACGGGGACTGAGCCCAAAACTATTACAATTCAGAGCAGATAATGCATTGTTGTATGTCGATCAATAACTTTAAACATTGGGGAGAAGAACCCCCCGTAGCTCACAATTTAGCTCTACACCACTGGTCACAACCACCACTTAAAGCTCCTTGTAGGTTTAGCTCTACACCACTGCTCACAACCACCACTTAAAGCTCCTTGTAGATATTCAGCATTGATTAACTTGTCTACAAGCCTGTATGTTTCTACAAAGAATGCAAAATATTCAAGTTACAGTAGTATTATATAGGTTTTATTGTAACTTTTAGATCTTCCTTTTAACAAAACACCTTTTCTTTTCAGAACAACTCTCCTGCAGCTCAAACAGCTTTGCCTTGCTTATCAACTGTGCAGCCTATATAGCCTGGTATCACAAGGAATAAATGTCATTTAGACCAGCTGTTTAATAATGCAAATATGAGACACTGTTTGGTCTGTAATTTCCAGAGGTCCCATACAGTATTGAAGCAAGACTATTTAAATGTGCATTTAAAAATCTCACACAAGATGTTAGTTTACACAAAATGCTGTATTAATTAGATATGAAATTCTAGTTTGCTCTCTGATGATGATTTGAATTACTATAAATCTCTAGTTCTCCCAAGATTTCTATCAATTAACAGCACTTAGAAATTAGGGGGAATTTATTGGACCTGAGCTACGAAAACTGTCTACAGACTATTCTGCATCAGAGAAATATATACTGCGGGTGGAGGCTTTCCCTTCCTGGTGGCCAGGAAGAGTAAGTCCTATTTGTATATTGCAGCAGGAATTACATTCTTATATCATATGAGCTTGTTACACCCTCACACAAAAAATTGTTGAGGTAATTATGTAAATGCCATTTACTACTTCTTACTCCACCCTCCCCTCCCCCCCCCCCCCAACTTTCCCACTTTGAGCAAAATTAAGTTGAAATGGATATCATATTTTGAGACTTTAATAACAATAGTAACACATTTTTTGCTAACACAGCATTATCCGAGGACCGTGGAAGGTCATAGCATTCGGGGCAACTAATAACATTATATATTTTATGTTATCAGTCAAGGATGATTTATTCATTTTGCATATCAAATTATTTGGGAGGACAATCCACTGCATCTTCCACCTCTCACCCCCTTCTCCCCTCCCTACTGCAGCCCAAGTAATCAGGTCAATAGTGCCAGAGTGGTTTCACATACAAATGAACAAGAATAGTATAAATTTCATAGCAGAACGGACGACAAAAAAAAGGTGCAAAGAAAGGTGATATGAAGGAACGGGAAAACAGAGTAGATGTGAGGATTGCTTAGCAGAATGAAAATCACAACCAGATCGAACCAAGAGGTTTTGTCGTTTCCGATGCTCTTTTTTTTTCTTTTTCAAAAGCTATTGATTTGCATAATTGTATTAACTGTCATGTCATTGCATATCATGAAATATTTGTTCCATATTTATTCATAAGCCACACCCACCATGCAGATCAATAAAAATATTGACAACATTAGCATTTGCACAATAATTAAAAACATTATGATAGCAAAGTATGATGCAAAAAAGGTTGTTCATTTATCCATTTCAATATTTTTTTAGTGGGCCCCACCTCATTAACATTCACGACAGCACTACCACAACATTAGAACCATAACCCTTCTGTGTATGACATATGGCATAAATCTGATATACCGTTCATGAGATACAGTATGGTGTTTAACATCATTAGCACTTTCACATTAAGCCATGCCCACCATCTATATTAATGACTTTTGTTGATAACATAAGCATGTACACAATAACCACAATATTATCAAGCCCAATATGACACAAAGAAACACTTGCTCATTTATCACTTTTTCACAATTTTTACTTTAAGCCCCGCCCACTTATTATTATGCATGAAATTACCACCACATTAGGGCACATCTGCAGACCATGAACTATCTGTGTACCACTCAAGACGTGAATCCAGTTCATAGTTTTTGAAATATCATGTTTACATGTGCTTTTTGTTTATAAAATCATATTAAGCCCCGCCCACTATGCATATTAATGAAAGTGAATGTTTTTATACAATGAATTGATACACACTAGCTTACATCATTATCATCACAAATATGAAACAAAACAGAGATGTGAATGTCAAAACAAAAGCATTTCAAGATTTTTATATTAAGTCCCGCCTACTCATTAACATGTAAGATATCACCACCAAAAACAATAGGGCACATCTACGGACCATGGCTATCTGTGTACCAAATAATACATGATTCCAGTTCACTGTTCTTAAAATAACGTGCATACAAGCTCTTTTCAGCAAAATCATATTAAGCCCGGCCTACTATGCATATTAATAAAATTCAACGTTTTTACATCAAGAAATGTACATACTAGCTATTATCATAACTATACTAAATATGAAACAAAACAGACATATATGATCATCAAAATATGGGCATTTCAAGATTTTGACATTAGGCCCCGCCTACTCATTATTAATACATCAACATCAAATGCAAAAGTGCACATCTATACCAACCATGGGCTATAAATGCAGTTTACCGTTCTTGAGATTACCGTGTTCACAAGCTCTTCTCAACAAAATAATATTAAGCCACGCTCACTATGGATATTAATGATATTCAACGTTTTTACATCAAGAACATGTACACACTAGCTAACATCATAATTATACAATATATAAAACAAAACAGACATGTGGTTAATAAAATATAGGCATTTCAAGATTCTTACATTAAGGCCTGCCTACTCATTAATATGCATTGCATGACATCAGCATCAAAAACAAACAGGCACATCTACGGACCGTGAGCTATCTGTGTACCACATATGCCATGAATCTGGTGTATTGTTCTTCAGGTATTATGTTTACAAGCTGGACAAACACACACACCCACATACATACACACATACTCCATCATGACCACATAGGCTCCTGCATCAGAACCAAAAACTACCGTTGAAGGAGGTGGATGAATCTTGTATATCAAAGCAGCAATCAAGTAATTCAAATTCTAGCTGAAGTTTGATTAGATACAATTCTACCATTTAACTTACTTGCATACACAAGGGGATTATGTTGGAATTCTCCACAATTTATGCAAATGAAGTGGTCTTTGTTTCTTTTACATGTATGTTTATAGAAAATGATATAAATTATTAATATCTTCCTTATGATATTAATGAGTGGCATGATAGAATGGAAACATGACCGACCCACACTATACAGACTTTACGAAAAGAATACCTAAATTTTGAGTTTTCCACAACAGGGCTTTACTGGAGGAATGAATACACATAGATAGATGCTAATTGGCTTCTCAGGTCTTTTAACATTTCTAAAACTAACTTCTGCCTTTCTTTTACGTTTCATGAATGCTAAATACAACACTCATTTCACTGTCTTTAATCGTACAGTATCTTCCCACATTTCTTAAATAGGTAAATTATTCAATGATATTCCCACAAGTTTGATAGAGAGCCCCTCAGCAGCCAAACTCCCAAAGTTGAACAGTTTCAAGTTTCAAGAACATCCAATAAACTCTTAAATGAGAATACGAAACACGGTCACCGAATAAATGGAAAAGAAAAATGCACATTCATGGTGTCTTCTTTCTTTAGCAGACAAAATGTACATCGATAATGTTATGTTTCTTTCTCTTCATTTATTTTGAGAGAAAATAGGCACGGGATTCATGACATGTTATCAACAGTTTGTATTTATGTATGAATATGAAAGAGTAAATTAGATGCAGTAGAATGACACCAAGCTGAAGGTCACTTCCAAATAACAACAGATAATCATTCAAAGAAACAATTTTTCAATTTACAGTTAAAAAAAAATCATCATGAAAATAATTCCATCATATTCAGTGAAAAATTAACCATTTCACAGCTTTTTAAATTCTAAGCATAAATATGAATTTTATTTGGAAAAAAGGTATGAAACATGGTATTAGGCCTTGACAAAAAAGAAAAAAAAAAAAAGCAAGTTACACCAACTCTTTGGTTGCCAAATTGAAAAATTAATTTGCCACAATCAGAAACATTACCGGGTTAACAAAAACACGGTATTCTCACCACACAGAAGGTTAAAAGCAGTACACTTCACAACAAAAATGATATAGAGATTTAAGTGCAGAACACACAGTGCAATGTGTCTCTCAATTAATAATGTTCTCACGTCAACACACTTTTAAATCTTAAAATAGAAATACATTCAAAAATAAAAACATCTGCTCAGAAGTGGTGAGACATTCAGATACAGACACGTCACTAAAAATCATGATAACTTTGTATGACCCCTCCCCCCCTTCCTCCCGACATATTTTTCTTAATACAAAAACAAAAAACCAGCAAAAAACATACATACAAATCACATACGTGACCTGAAATAAAATGTGGCAAAATCACAACAAATCTAATCATATTACTACCCCTTAGTTAGGTGAAAAAATAAACATATCCCTTTCAAAATAGGGTGGCCACCGAAGCAGGGATTTGTCTGAAAATATCGCCCATCATACTAAGTAGAACAGAAATGTAGTGATTAAATAGAATGGAAATGTAGTGATTAATTAGAATGGAAATGTAGTGAGTAATTAGAATGGAAATGTAGTGATTAATTAGAATGGAAATGTAGTAATTAATTAGAATGGATATGTAGTAATTATTTAGAATGGAAATGTAGTAATTAATGAGAATGGATATGTTGTAATTAATCAGAATGGAAATGTAGTAATTAATTAGAATGGAAATGTAGTGATTAATTAGTATGGAAATGAGGTAATTAATTAGAATGGAAATGTAGTAATTAATTAGAATGAATAGGTAGTAATTAATTAGAATGGAAATGTAGTAATTAATTAGAATGGATATGTAGTAATTAATTAGAATAGAAATGTAGTAATTTTTTGAAATAGAAATGTAGTAATTAATCAGAATGAAAATGTAGTAATTAATTAGAATAGAAATGTAGTAACTAATTAGAATAAAAACATAGTAATTAATTAGAATAGAAATGTAGTAATTAATTAGAATAGAAATGTAGTAATTAATTAGAATGGATATGTAGTGATTAATTAGAATGGACATGTAGTAATTAATTAGAATGGATATGTAGTAATTAATTAGAATGGAAATGTAGTAATTTATTAGAACAGAAATGTGGTAATTCCCACTGGGACCATTTTATCCACCTGAATTTTTTTTTTACTGGTCACCAACTTGATGGCTACAGGCAATACAAATGCACTCACCAGATCAAAATTTTTAAGTCGCCATTGGCAACCTGGCGACTGTATTTGTTGAATCCTGCATGGTATTAACATTTTTAAATTATGTACGAAGATGCAATAGAATGACATCAAGCTGGAGATGCCTTCAAATAACAATAGATAATTGTTGAAAGGAAAAAATTGTAAGTTTACAGAAGAAAAAAAAAAATCAATTTACGACATGAAAACAAATAGTATGCATTTTGACATAAATGCTCCACCGTCTACGTATCCATATCAAATAGTTGATCTTCCCAATTGTCCCTTCCCGATTTGGCAGTGGCAAAATTAGTTGGTTAAAAAACAATAAAAGGTAAAATAATTCCATCAAATTCAGTGAAAAATTGACCATTTCACAGCTTTTTGAATTTACAGTATAAATATGCATTTGGAAAAAAGGTATGAAATTTGACATGTTATCAACAGTTTGTATTTTTGTATCAACATCGACAAAAATTAGATGCAATAGAACAACACTAAGCTGAAGATGCATCCAAATAACAACAGATAATTGTTCAAAGGGGAGAAAAAATCAATTTACAGAGAGAAAAAAATTCAATTTACAGAAAAATATTTTACAACATGAAAATAAATCTGTATTTTGACATAAATGCTCCACCATCTACGTATCCATATAAAATAGTTGATCTTCCCAATTGTCCCTTCGAGATTTGGCAGTGGCAAAATCAGTTGGCAGTGGCAAAATTAATTGGCAAAAAACAATAAATGGAAAAATAATTGCCTCAAATTCCGTGAAAAATTGACATTTCACAGTTTTTAAATTTACAGCATAAATATGCATTTTATATGGAAAAAGGTATGAAATTTGACATGTTATTAACAGTTTGTATTTGTGTCTGAACATTGAAGAAATTTAGATGCAATAGAATGACACTAAGCTGAAGATGCCTCCAACAACAGATACTTGTTCAAATAAATTTTCAACAAGAAAATAATTATATCATATTCACTGAAAAATTGACCATTTCACAGCTTTTTGAATTTTTACCATAAATATGCAAATTATGCTACATATACAGTATGAATTGCAGGCATACCTAATTACTATTTCTTATCAAATCCTTTGTTTTTTTAATCATGTAAAAATTTCTTGAAGGCTGGCAAAATGATTTGGGCTCTTATATGTAGCCCCAGAAGACAATTTCTTATTTTTAGAAATTAAATTTTAATTAAGCAGAAGAAAACATCAATTATCTTCCAATTTATAAATAAGCAAACTTTTTGTAAGCTTCTTGATTTCTTATAGGTGCCCATATACCTTTCAAAGCTACTGTATAACTCCCAATATTCCCGGTCACAGTAAAGCTTCATTTTCCTCAAAACAATAGTTTGTTAAATATATTGATTTTACCCATTTTCAGGCACAATATGTAGGAAATTATATTACTGGAGAAATTGTGCCGTTGCATTAATGTATGTCTCAATCAATGATTCAGAACCGTCATGAATCATGCACAAATATCTGTGTCAATCATTGAGTCACACAAACTGCAAGATATACTTTTGCTGTTATAAGATGAGAAACTCGTCCATGGATGAAGTATGTGCATAAATTATGTACAGCGCAATTAAAGGGTGACGTACACTGTACTGTACACGTGAAGACAACAGAGGCAAGTTTGTTTGATATCAATAGAAAAATCATGAGAAATAAAATCTTGTTGAATTTATATCAAATTGTACATTGAGCTTTTTGAAAAGTTTATGCCTGGTATTTTTCTTTAAATGTGTAACTTAATAATACTATTTGTAGAGTTATAGTCTCTCTATTTTCACAAATAGTACAGAAAATACTAAAAAGATCTTGTGTTTTTAAAATTTGTGTGTTTTTCAGAAGTTTGAACAAGGAATCTGATGCATATACTACCAGCATGTGTTATTAACATCATAATTAATTCATACAAATCTGTGCTAAGGATAATTTGATTATTTCTATCAAGTATGTTCAGAAATTTCTGTTTCAGTATTTTTGCATTGGAACGACCACTGCATTAAATCCTGGTCATGCACCAACTTTTTTCATGTTGAAAATTGTTTTAGCTCATTTTTAAAGCAGTTGAAGTGATGTATGTATATAAAGTTTTCTTGTTTTTCATTCTTTTTAATTGTTTTTATCATGCATTTTAAACAATCTAACACAAAAATTGTTAAAACAGATTAATGTTTTGACATCGTGTTTATATACGCATTTAATGCACTGTTCACAGGACTTTGCACTCCCTAAAGTCCAGCCATTCTAATCACCCAAGTCCTTTGCCCAGTACATTTATCACTCTGCTAAAACACTTATCTTTAATGAACAACTGCCAAACACTGAATTTGCAGTCATGATAAAAGTACTAAGGGCCATTCTCCAAGGATGTTACAAGTGTGACCTGCCTGAGAATTAATGGCTCTATAGTTATTACATTTTGTGGAAATCATTGAAAGACATTTTTGAAGAAGAAAAAGAAAGGAATACAAAGTATCTGCCCAGTTGCTATACACAATTTTACAAAATATTGAAAATTCCTACAATTTTTATCAGCCATAACTCGGTAAATAACAGCTACCGTATTCCCATAATTCAAAGACAGTGTTTTATTGAAAATATCAAACTTTTTAATATACTTTTAAACTCTAGACCTCCACCATTGAGAATAAACTGAAACATTGGTTTTGCTACAATAAATTCAGGAAACATGGGCAAAAGCAGTTAGTCACTGACATTATTTATACTCATGGTGACAAAGATGATGTGAATGCTGACAAAACAAATCACATGCAAAAAAAAGCAATCCCCTCCCAAACACCAAACACCACATATTTCAAAATACCTGCAACAATCAATATTTCTAGGGAGTCAAATTCACAGAAAAAATACAATATTGCTGAAAAATCAATGCAAAAAATACCATGTTACTTGAAAAACACTAGGTTAGTGGTATTTGCTTCCTGTCATGTATGGTAGTGAATGGGAAAATCTGCAGCTGTTTATGAGGAGCTGTCAGCCACAGTGGGAACTTGGGTGATAACCAAATAACGCAGGAGATAATCATCAGGATACACACAATTCTGTTTTTGGATAGTTTGTAGAGTGCCAGGGAATTCATTTCCCTGATAGGGTACAACTCATTGAAGGGAAAATTTAACACCTGACATTCATTTCAGCTATCATTGTTTAACATATATACACATAAACTTCCTTTACTATTTTGCATATCGAGGGCCAAAAAGCCATCCATCCCAGCAGCGACAGAAATTGAAACAAATATTGGGGGAAGAGGGGGGGGGGAAGGGGGGAGGTGGTGAAATGGCTGATTAATTTTTCTAGAGGCAACAGCTTTAAATCATGCCTACAATGGACTTGCTTCAAACAGATTGTAAATCTGCATTAATGTGGCAATACAATTGGAAATTTGGCATCATATAGGGTCAATTAAATAGGTGTACGGTTGCCATTTTCAAACAAAAATGAAGAAACCTATAAAATCACTTTGACAGATCTGGAATACAAATCATGAATTCTTTCACTTGTCTTCAATAGGAAGTAATTAATTTTTTAATTAAAAAGGTGAATATAATTTTTATTAAAATGAAAAAAAAATTCCTTACCTATACTGACCTAAAATTTGGAGAAAATAAAATCAGGAAACAAAGATTTATTTCACTAAATTGGCCTACTGGTAGATACCTTGAAAATTCTTTGATTAATCATTAATTCTACACTAAGTCCTGTAAATTCAATGTTCAACCATGGAGATACTATTCCCAATCTCCATGGTTCAACAGACTTTTCCTTTAAAGTTTTAAGTTCCCAGAACATACATGGCTCATTTATTCTTGACAAATATTTTGAGAGATGTGTATTTCTAGCTGTTGCTATGTACAAAATCAAATTTGCAAATTGTATTCTCAGTGGTTGTAATAAAACTCAGGCATCTCACCAGCTCCTTCAAGCAAATTTAGTGTTGACGAATAAAGAATAGTATCATTGAATAACACTTGAATACAATCAGCTACCATTTTTGATGACGTACTTAAAGGAATATGGACATCTACTAACTTTTACATTTTGATTGGCATGAGAATTAGGGGGATTGGCTCAGTGGTCAAGCAAGTTTATCTTAGATGAAAGAGGACTTTAAGAGAAACAAAATGGTGAAAAAAGTACTTCAATATCATATTCTGTTAGGGAGATATTCAAGTTTAAAGTTTGGTGCCAAAAAGAGTTGGTATACATGTGTAAGGGAGCAGCAGTTCAGTGGCCAATCAGGTTATGTTATATAAAAGACGACGTCATAACAAACAAAATGGCAAAGAAATTACTTCAATATCTTATTCTGTTCAGGAGAAATTGAATACTATATGTCTAGTGTCTGTCTAGAAGTGACTAGTGTAGCAAGTCTAGTAGATTGAAGATTGGCACCTTTATCCTCATATCTTAACAATATAAGAATTTGAGAAAATGTTTTTCCAGTTATGCAGACAGATCATCAAAGCGGAAGTACAATATTTGCAGCTCCTGAGAGAGAGAGAGTTGAACACACAAGAGAGTTGAACACACAATTACAATGACGGGGTCGTCGCCTGCATATTCGGTTATAATAGTACAAATGCTATCACGAAACGCTTAATACGACCCGGACGAGAACACAGGTACGACGTACGGACAGACATAACATCGACAACCAAGTCAATGTCCACGGCCTTTGATAACCAGTTGTGGTGCACTGGCTTGTCTACCCACCCCAGGATTGAACCCGAGGCCTCGTGGTCTGTAGACAGGTATGATAACTGCTACACCACAGTAGGTAAATATTTGCAGCTCCTGTTTCACATTCAGCTTTTGAGAGAAGTGACAATGGTTAAATAATGCTCACCATCCTCCAGAGGGGACGTTAAGCCGTCGGTCCTGATGGTAGGACAGTCGTACCTGGTTCTCTAAACTATTCGAGAAGAGAAGCGTGAAAACACTTCCCTGAGCTAATGGATGGATGATGAGCCGTATGAGCAGCTCTTCCCTATACTAAAGCCCTGGTGTTTGTAAACCGCTCTTGAATATACTTGTATAGAAAGGGTGCAATATAAAATAATTACTATTAATATTATTATTTAATTACCAAACTTTAAACTTAAATGTCTCCTTAAACGGAATAAGATTTTTGAATGCTTTCTTCACCAATTTGCTTTGTTTAAAGCCCTCTTTCATATACTTGTAGATGATGAATTTACTTGATCCATGAACTAATCCTTTAATTGATATATCACAGATGACTTGGGATTACCATCTTTCGTTTATATTTGTACATACATGTGGTAATATAAATAGCATCTTTCCAATCCGTTAAACATATATAATCTGTTGACAAAACCCGAGAATTTGGAAGATGACTTTTCCCCCCCCCACCCCTCCCCCCCCCCCTGCATCCCCACCCCAGTTTATATTTGTACATACATGTGGTAATATAAATAGCATCTTTCCAATCCGTTAAACATATATAATCGCTTGACAAAACCTGAGAATTTGGGGGGTGACTGTCACCCCCCCCCCCTCACCGGACTGTTTATCCCAAATTATTACTTGAGCCATTAACTGCATGTTGTTTGCTTCTTTGTTTGATAGTGTAAGTAATTTGTGGAAGACAGTATTTGCAAGAAAAGTTAACCGACAGGTTTACTGCATATACATTGAGAAATTATTTTTGAAAAAATTTAATTCATGATATCTCCAAATTGTTTCTGAAGTTTTGCATTAAATTGATTTTGAACTTAACAAATAAAACCAAACACATATAAAATAAAGTGTACCAATTATTTTCATTCACTGATTTTTCAGAAACTCTTATTTCACTAACATTAAATGCACCAAAAATTTGTTTAAATAGTACAAACGCTATAAATGATGCAACCATTGCCTGTTAAAAAGCACAGCATTATAATTTATATAATCCAGCCATACCAAGCGCATTAACAAATGCCTAATTCACAATTATCAAAAGATCTGATTAAAATCAATTTTAACAACCAATCAAGACTCAATGTCATCTGCTTTGTACGATATCTAACGATAAAATCTAATCTTCTCTCGTTATTTCTCTTTCTTCATGCTCCGAAAGCAATCGCCGAGAAAAAGAACAAGCAATAACAATCCCTAATCTAGGCCTCTGCGGAATAATTCTTCGTAACGACAGCAAAAAGGAAATATATTTGCCAGCTTCAATTAGGAAACAACTCTCATTGGGCTAATCCAAATGTTAAAAGGCCACAAGTGGGTTGACACGCAGCTGATACAGTTCTAACTTGATGAGAAAATTTGATGCAAGGAATATGAGGAATTAGACGTTGCATCTGGATTCAGAAAGCTGCTTTTTACGATTCATGAAAGCCATGTACTGTATTTGAGTGGAGCGAAAGTGGGCAAAAGTATTCAGATGTGTTTAACGTCAGGAAATAATTGTTTAAAGAAATAAAATAGGTACACAGGCAGAAAAGTGTTATTTCTTTCTCTAAATTAAGTTACCTGTTTAAATTTTAAATTAAATGGCAAATTAAACAATTTGCTAAACAATATGAATATGTGAAGACCTGCAAATATCCTGATTGATAGGATTTTTGTATCATAATTTCTTCATGTATTTTTATTTCATGAATTTTTTTTCCCACTTCATGAGTGTAGTGGTTCAAATGATTTGATGAAGTGCATGCATTTCTTAAAGGAATATTCGGATTAATTTTCATTTTCATATACATGAAAGAGGACTTTTAAAGAAACAATTTGGTGTAAAAATCATGTTGATATCTTCTTCCATTTAGGAGTTATTGCATTTCAAAGATTGCGCCAGCGTGTTGAAAAGTGACCTCGCAGTGTAAAATGTGATGTCATAAAGGCAGATCCAAGACAATGCTTATAGGCTATGTATTTCTTTTAGGTTACTTTTCAACACACTGTTGAAATCTTTTAAATGCAATAAGTCTTAAACGGAATAAGATATAAGATTATCTTTGATTGCAGTTATGACATCACACTTTATACCGCTAGGTTACTTTTCAACACACTGATGAAATCTTTAAAATGCAATAAGTCTTAAATGGAATAAGATATAAGATTATCTTTGATATGCATTTATGACATCACACTTTATACCGCTAGGTTACTTTTCAACACACTGATAAAATCTTTAAAATGCAATAACTCTTAAACGGAATAAGATATAAAATTATCTTTGATATGCATTTATGAAAATTTATAGTTTGGTTACTTTTCAACACACTGATGATCTTTAAAATGCAATAACTCTTGACAGTTCGAAGACATCAATGGTTTTTACCAATGTTTCTTTAATAGTCATATATAAAATTAGTTTGGTTTGTTGAGTTAGGAAAGTCCGAGGAAATGGGAAGGTTTTATAAATTATGGTGTAAGAGTTGGGAGATAGGAGGGAAGGTTTGTAAGGAGAAAAAAAGCAGAAAAAAGGGGGTTAAGGTTAGGTGTAGAAAGGGAGGGGAGGGGGAGTTGAATGTGGTGGAAGAGGTTGTTGCTGCGGAGGAAGTTGATGTTGTTTGAGGAAGAATTGTTTTAGAAAAGGTCCAAGATTGAGGATAGTGAGGAGAGAAAAGATCTGGAGTTCTGGTATAGGGGACAGGTTACAAAGATATGCTTGATGGAGAGATCGGTGTTACAAGTGGGGCAGAGAGGGGTAGGAGAACCAGATAAGAGATGGGAGTGAGAGAAAGAGGAGTGGCTGAGGTAGATGTGGGTGACAACAATGTCTTCCCTGCGGTTGTGACTGTGCAGATGGGTGGTAATCCCTACTTTAGGTTTGATGGTGTGGAGTTTGTTACTGGTTTCGTGATTGAAAATAAAATGAATCAAAATATTCCTTTAAAATTCTCTTGACAACATCAAATGTCTAAACATAAAATAAATTACAAAAGTCACTGTTTACCTTAACTAAACATATAAACAGTCCTAATTTAAGGGTAAATCATTCAAATTCTTCTTGACAGAAAATATCTTCATACTTCTCTTTTCATATCTTGTGCAGTGGGAGATTTTTGTCTCCATTGCACTAAGTTTTAATTTCATAAATTGCACAGGAGATGACATATACCCTGAACTTCAAACATCCAGCTTGCTTTTCAATTTTCTCATCTATTCTGAATCACAAAGAGTTTTCTCACTATTCAGGAAAAAGTAAATTTTCTGCTTTGAATGCTCACGATAAGCGAACGTACTTCTGAATTCTGATGTGTCGGAAACAAATTAATCCCAAATGAGTCAAATTATTCTCTCATCACCATTGGAATAGCAGTTAATTAAAAAGTCTACAAGCGCTATTGGCAAGGTGACTGAAATTCATTCTGAAATTCATACCAATGAATTTCAGTAAGTGTGAATTAGATAGGCACTGTATAACATTATACTACTAAGGAAAATGTGTTTGATGGAACTTCTACAAAGAGAAATTGGTGCTTTAAATTCATTTACATACCTTCTGCTACAGTTCTCGTCAAAAGTGCAGCATTTGGGAATTCCAATTGGTTATTCTAGTTATAACGCCTACTAAATCTATCAATCTATACCCCTAGGCAAATCAATCTATACCACTAAGCAAATCAATCTATACCCTAAGCAAATCAATCTATACCCCTAGGCAAATCAATCTATACCCCTAGGCAAATCAATCATACCCTAGGCAAATCAATCTATACCCCTAGGCAAATCAATCTATACCCCTAGACAAATCAATCTATACCCCTATGCAAATCAATCTATGCCCTATGTACATCAATGATCTATAGCAGTCTACAAGTCATATATCAAGGGTTCTTTTTTTTTTCCAAGGGCCATCATTTCACAACAGCCTCAGGCCGTGGGCCAATCGCATAGCATGACAAAACCAGCATCACGTGACAAACAAAACCAGTCAAAACAATCCCTGAATACAAGCTGAGAGCGCGGGCGATAAGAAGTATATATGCCGGATGTCGTCGGTTCTCTTATCAACCTTTCTTTGACAAGCTGTGAGTATCTTATATTGGACCTAAAGATAACATTTTGCTTGATAAGCAGCAATGTTATAGTGCATATATCTGGCTAGGAAAAACCCAAAATAAACAAGTATTTTGGGATTTTTACCAATCTCATTCATTTTTTTTTTTCCCGCTATGACTATTGTTCGTGGGCCAAAGTGGATTGTCTGGTCGGCCAGATTTGGCGGGCCGCGTATTAAAAAACGCTGTCATATATGATACCTAAAGTCCATGTAAAGTGCAACGTATACTCCACACAAATAAATATATGTCCCATGTAAAGCAATTAAACCATTAAAACATAGCATGTGATAGCACAACCAAATTCCTCCTCACAAGTTTCTATTTCAACAAATGTTGTCTAAAATATTTCAAAAGCCATTTGAGAACTAATTTGTTTGCTAATTTCTATATTTTCCAAATCCTCTTTGAGAAGGTAATTTTCACTGAAATATTGCAAATCTTAAACGCAGAACACTGCATAACACTGTACTTCATTTTAATATAGCATTGGAAACACTGTGTCACATGTTTCCTCCTTCAAGGAAAATCCCAGACTGCCCAACAAGGAGATAATTTATACAAAACTCATATTAGATAACCACTACATGTAGTCTAAGCTTTCTATAACTTTCAGTACTTACAACAAAATGGGATCTAGGGATTCTAAAACGCCAGTGTACCACAACTGGTTATCAAAAGCCGTGGACATTGACTTGGTTGTCGATGTTATGTCTGTCAGTACGTCGTACCTGTGTTCTCGTCCAGTTCGTATTAAACTTTTCGTGATAGCATTGTTACTATCATAACCGAATACGCAGGCGACGACCCCGCCATTGTAATTGTGTGTTCACTCGTCGTCGTCGTCGGGATTTTGAAATTTGTAAGACCATCCAGGAGCTATTATAAAGAGCCTAATTGCAGTTCAAATTATTCCAAGTGTTATTTGCCTACTGTACATGTAATTGTGTGATTCATGTGTGTTTTGGCTGTTGCCAGATTACAAATCACAAAATTTACAAAATTACTGTTAATAAGTCATAATATGATTGTAAGCTCAATCTTAATTTTTTAGACTATGAATCTGGATTTAGATGTCTAAATATTTCGTGTATCATGATCAACCATAATCAATCGATTTTTGATAATAATTGTCATAATTAACATTCCTGAGTGCCCAAAAAAATTACAAGCCTTGAACTATGTGTAAAAGTACAGACTTTCAACATGACAAACTGCGCATTTGTGTAAATCGTACACTTGTTTCGCACGGGTATACATGAAAGGATAACTAAAGCGTAAACTGGTATCGAATCATTAGCCTAAATATTTGCAAAAGTATAGAATATCAACCCCAAAAGATTTCTGAAGCAAATCTGTCACCCATAAAGTGAAATCAACCATGAGGAATGGCAAAACCTTAATTTCAGATAGCCCTGCGGCAGGAACATACTGTCCAAAACAATTTAACAGTATGTGAAATGTCAAGAGTGCTGTTGCAGATGTAATAAATGCCTGTGAACTTCTTCAGCTTTGCCCCAATTGTGAATGCAGATCTGGAGGATCGTTAGGAGACGAGTCTTTTTCTCTCTTTCTTCTTGAGTTATGAGAAAAAAACAGCTTCTATTTTTAAAATGGATTTCTATTTTCAAAATGGACTGGAATAAAGCCTTCACATTTACCATTACTCTTTTTGGGTGCTTAATAAACTCTGTACCAAAATAACAAACAATATTTTTGTTAGCTATTCTGGTACAGAGTTTATTAAGTACCAAAAAAGAGTATAATGGTAAATGTGAAGGCTTTTTCCGGTCCATTTTGAAAATAGAAATCCATTTTGAAAATAGAAGCTGTTAAAATGAAAATATGAAAAACACTAGTTTTACTTTGTCAGTGGCATATCCAGGTTGGTCAGCCAAACCTCATTGTGGTCTAGTATAGAAAAATGGCTAATATTCAAGGTGCATGGCAGAAGTGTAGTAGTGCTACCCCTCCCAATATTCCCCCTCCTCCCCCCTCCATAAAAATAATAATGATAATAATCCACATGATCTAAGTCATGGAATTAGAGAAGATTTAAAATAAGCAAACAAATCTTAAGTCTGCCACAAGAATTTTGGTCCACTGGTTGAAAGAATTTGGTCGACACGTATGAAGATTTTTGGTCCATACATTTGTGGTCTAAAGTTACACATTTTTGGTCCAAATTGATAGATTGTTAGCCACAAATTGACAATAATTCAGCAAGAAAAGGATATAAAAAGAATATCTGATAAAAATTGCAAGCAAGATAGCCCTTAAAGAAAGACCTTTAAAAATTCAAGAAGTTGTAAGTTTCTTTTTGACTGAATTTAATATTGAAATTTCTAGAATTTAAGATAATTTCACTGTACGCTAATTATAGCTCTTACATCTCTATGGCTATAGACCCTTAACTTGTAGACCATGGTATTCCTAAGGTTGTGGATATCATCCTGTCACAGCCTAGCTGCCAAAGAATGTCTGAATATTATCAAACTGACACGTATAAAATTAAACTCTCAGGATGGCATCTGTTATATTAATCAATTTCTACGAGGAGGCCATCTCACTCTACAGACTGTAAGTGGTGACAGCCTTGGAGAATCAGATATTCCAAAATACCTTTCACCTTTCATCAGCCATAACTGCATGGAAACCACTGACTTTTTCATTTTTTCCACAAATAAAAGGCTCTTTTATTCTACTTTGAAAATCAGGCTGGCGAAGAATTATTCAATTCTTTTTTTGGTTTATATTGATGTTATATAAAATTGTATTATTATTATCATTATTATTTTAATTTTATTTTGTTCTTTTCACCAGAAGATGTCACATTTATATGCTTTTTTGGAGCATCTTGTGCCAATTCCCAAATCATCCAAGTTTATATCACCAAATGTAAATTCATTTTTAAAGAATTAATTCAGTGGTCAAGCAGGTTTATCAGTCTGGTCCAAGCTCACAATTGTGAGATTTCTTGTCATTGTAACCTACAATGCATCTTTTCAATTTCAAATCTCTCTAAAAAATACATAAAGATAAAATAGGTTCAAGCCAAAGGTAGGGAAAATGCATGCAAAATATTTTAATTTTATTGGTGCAACAAAAAGATAAAATTATTTTCTCCATTTTCAACAGCGCAAATTTGACTTTCAGGTAATTTTCAAGTAATCTTTAAGAATATATTTCAATAGTTTCTGAAGAGCAGATTTTAGAATTTTAGTCACCAGCAAAAGCTCAAATTATACCAAAAAAAAGTTCCAGAAATATCAATTTCAATATCATTTTTAAAGTATACAACCTAAAAATAACGGAATTTGAAAAGCTAAACAAAATTAACGGCTGAAATTTTGAACAGTTTTAGTTATGGTCACTGCATATGTCTCAATCTCCCAATCGGGAGATCTCCCGATCAAGAGTCAGTGGACCAGATTGTTTATTCTATATGAAAAAGAAATAAAATGGTGAAGACACCATCCAAAAATCTTATTTTGTTATATAAAGAGATATTCAAGTTTAAAGTTGTGCATCGTTTGTGTAAAACTCCTCAGATTCCTCAGTACGTACATGTACTTTATCATTTTTTTCAAATAAATACATGTATTGTCAATTGGAGATGAATAATATCCCATGCATTCAAAGGCAACAGTTAACAAACCCCACAGTTTGATTGGATTAAGGTAAGAATCACTAAACAAAGCTAATAATTACAGTAAATCAATAAGCATGCAGTCCCTTTCATAAACATTTTCCAATCTTCCACTCATATTTTACTTCAGGTCTGGCTTTTTCACAGGGTTGTTCCACCCTACCCCTTTTCACTAAACATTAAATTTTGTTCACAAAAAAGACTTTTTAGACCCATATTTCCCTTTTCTCATGCTGATTACAGTTCCTCAATATAAAAAGATGCAGGCACACTACTTGATTTGATTACTCCCTTATTTACATTTCAAGTGCCATCAAACCTGCCCTCAAATGCCCTAATGCCTTGTATATGCCCCTATCCAGGCACACTACTTGATTTTATTCTACCTTATTTACATTTCAAGCAGACCCCTAGCTTTGCTGTTTCACAGGGCAGCCCTCCCTGCCCCTATGTGGGCCCACCCTGCCCCCTGGGGTCCGCCCTGCCCCTCATGAGAGAAAAAATGTAACTTTTTTATTTATTTTTTTTATTTTTTTATAGATTTTTTGTTTGTTTTAGGATTATTTTTTTTGTTGTAAGATTTTTTTTTTTTAAACTTAATAATCTGAAATAGCCTCTCATAAATGAAATACAATGCACGGATACAGAACCGAGAATGTTAGACTGGTCCTTATCAATCAGAATAGCCTCATTCTCAGATGTACGATCCCAAAGCTTCTTCACTAGGGGATTGAGCCTCAAGGGTGCCCCTGGACTCCACGCCGAAAAGACGCAGCGTTTCACGCGTGCATTAATGTGCCCCTCAACAAGTCTTGCATCCTGCCCCTTTTTAAAACAAGCTAGAGGTCTGTCAAGTGGCATCAAACCTGCCCTCAAAGGGCCCTTAATGCCTTGTTATGCCTCTTTTGGTTAGTGACACCCTGTATTTTTCTGGATCAATTGTACTTTGCCCTCATCATAAACTGCACTCAAACAATACCTGGTTTAAACCTTCTAAACAAAAGCAAATATCTAAAAAATCACATGGAATCTTCTTTGGTAACTCTACTTTCAATTATCACATACATTATAACTATGCAAAATCCTGTACACATAGATCCTGAAATTCCTCAGATTAGTACCTTCCCAACCGGATGATATTTGAGCTTCAAAAAGTACAAAGAATATGTATCAAATCATGTGAGATCTATGCCGATAACTAATGTGCTGCAAATAATTATTTCAATTTTGAAATAATTACATGACGATATTTCTGGCGATCAGATTCGAGAATGCAAATGACACTTGATATCATCCACGATTTAATAACATCAGCGGCATTCACTGGTAAGATGCTTTTAGAAGCAAGCTCATAATACCAAGTTTGAAAGATAAGCAGCATTAGTGTCTGCTAATTGTATAGGCTTTACTTCATGATTATCCTATAACGTAGGTTGAATGTTTTGGTAAAGGTGTACATGTTTATGGATGGACAGGTATTAAAGTTAACAGTGGGAATATTAATTTTTCTTTTGTGGATAACTGATGGTTGTGCCTTCTTGGTCATCACTTACAATACGTATTCTGCAAACACACTTTGCCCCCACCTCAAGAAATTTCTCCTGAATTGCCAATGAGATGTGCACCACTAGCCTCCAGCCTGACACATGCTAATATCTGATAAAGGCACAGTTTAAACCGTCCTCAAGAACTTACCTTCTTCATCTTTTTTTGCTTTCCTCTTGGAATCCAAACTGTCTAGTAAGTCATCAACTGCCTCCCCAGGTAAATCTGCTAAACCTACTCCTAAAGAAAAGAAACAAAGAACACAATTATTTTAATATCATGACTGCCATGTATACAGTAGGTGTACAGTAGGAAATAAGGAGGGGGCACTAGGGGATTGTCCCCTCCCCCTCACACTTTTCCGAAAAACAACAAAATGCTGGCAAATTTTGTCAGTCCCATTTAGGGGATAAATGTGTCCCCATTAAAAAGGCCCCTTTCTAAAAAATAAAGTGCCTATTTTACTTTGTTATTTTGGGCTCACTTATTTTATCTACAGAGTGTGATGGGGGACATAAGACTTGAAATGTATTCCCTAAGAGGTCATGCCCCCCTCCCCCCTCCCTGCCCCACTTTCCGAAAACTACACCCCTGCTGCCAAGCATTCACTTTTAAACAGGTACAGTAAGTGTGGTTAGGGGCAAGTGTTTTAGAGGGCCAAGTGGCAATTCCGCCCTAAAGATTGCTGATCATTTTTTCCAAATTAAGAATACAAAAAAAAAAAGATGTTCCTCATAATGTCATTCATTGTCAACTATATGTTAACAATTATTAATGAAAGGATGTGTTGATTGTGTTTTATCTAAAAAAAATTACAATTTTAAAAACATTGTAGCTTAATGTTGGTTGGATAAGGAGATATTTCCCCTACCACCACCTTTATTATATACAACAATACACTTGTACAAAGAACAGCAAATCATTTTTGTTTCAGGGAGGGAAATATAAGCTATTCAAAGAGGCATGGCATATAGAGGATGATCAATCAATTTTTTTCTTAGATTGGAAATAATTAAAAATTAAAACTTAATTGCATTTAAAATATTTAATATGTATGTTAGTCACGAAAACAACGAAAACTAGAATATCTGTGGAGCGCATATCTCCACCCCTGTTGCGATTCCAACATGCCTGGAATAATTTTAAAGTTTATTCAATCACCATACCCAAAACATTCTACTGCAGAAATCCAAGGCCAATCAAGATTCATCCTCAAGTTTTAATCTGTAATGATCATTTGCATTCTGAGCACTTAAAGATTATCTTCTGACTGATTTCTTCCAAGGCCATATAATTGTTTTTAATTTCAGGCTAAGCATTCATTGTTTGAGTTCCTTTCAGTTAAGATACACATTCCATCATTTCCATTCATGGCAGAAACCAATGTTTTTATTTGATTTAATCTTCTTTTCTGTCCAGAAAATTGGTTTCTTTTAATGGCATGAATTCAATTTGTTCACCACATTCATTGAGAAGTTTCTTAACAGAACTTACCCTAAACATCCCCACCCCTCAATTTCTGCCCTTTCCTTGTATCAATATGTCCCAAATTTGAATTACTTGTTCCTTAAGCAATAATAAAACCATACATCAGATTTAATTCTAATCCAATTATCAGCTCTTGAAATATTTCAATGACAGACAAATTCACCTTAAAACATCCCTACCCATCCATTTAGCCCCCCTCCTTCTTGTTCCAATATGTCTCATATTTTAATCAAATACCGAAAGGGAGGGGGCACAGGGCAAATTCATTGTTTTTTTGTTTTCTTTTTTATTTAAATTGGCTCTTTTCTAAATTTTGTTTTTTCCTCAATTCCTTGTACAGGAACAGTTCATAATGAAATAAAAAAACCAATACAAGAATACATTGCATTGCCAGAAATATATACTGCAGTGTCAATTGTTTGATTAACTTTTTGGTGGCACATATCGCTGCACTATTTCTCCTTCAAAGATGTAATATTCCTCTAATGAGGGATTAATCTGGTAAAATTATCCATATCCAGGAAATGTTTCAGCCAATTATGGCAAAGTGTAAATTCAAGTTTGTTGACAGAATGGAATCTCGCTATAGATCCTTTTCAAACCGGGTTGAATCAAACATGGTTTCTTCAGCACATTGGCCAATCAACAGCTGATGGGAGTATTTTCTTTTGCTTCCAACCAAAGAGGAAAAAATTGTGTAACGCAGCAATTCCCCCAGTACTTGATTGGTCAATAAGATTCCCCCAGAATGTGATTGATTCACTTATGGACACATGAACTTCAGCCATGTGACATTATCTCAATTAGTTTTCTGGAAATTGCCAATTTAGATTTGTAAAGGTCTATAGACAGACTGTTTCATCATATATAAGTTTGACTTTGTTTTTGGGTGCAATGCTAGAAATAAGATGTTTTTGAACTATAAGGGTGTTTCAGCTGACGTCATAAGGTCACATGACTTTGTTTACATCGCCATTTTGTCGAGCAAAACACTGTTGTCTGTATCACACTTAATTAGACTTACAAATGTTTGCATCTTGTTATATAAGATTATATCTGTAGAATGATTACGCCAGAATCTTGCTGTGCCGTTAGTTACACTAATAAATGTGTGTGGGGATAAAAAGACATTTTCTCGATTTCTATCTGATCCTGATCGACGTTCGAGGTGGGTTTCTGCTGTACGACGCGACTGTTTTCAACCTACGGGACACACTAGGATTTGCAGCGAGCACTTTAATATCAGATATGTAGGCTTTGTCTGAGTATAACGAAGAAAGGGCTGGTGTTATTGTTAAAATTACTCTTTGTATTTTTGGTGAGTATATACAAGTAAAGGGAGATATGAAGTAAAATCGGAAGCGAACAAAAATTGTAAAACAGTAAAAGTCGCTGAACTGGTACTGGTAGGTTTGTTGTACATGTAATGTGACTAGGCCGTGTGAAGATGCGTGAAACACGAGGCCACTGCAAAATGGCTTCCAGATGAGTTAAAGTCACCAATGACCTTGAAGTAATTATAAGAGGTTGAGGCACGGGGCAACTCAATTAATTTTTTTGTAAGTGGCTCTTTTGTACTCAATGAAAGTGGCTTTTTTGTACTCAATGAAAGTGGCTCTTTTGTAAATCTTCTCGCATCTTTTCCTTAATTTCTTGCAAGGGAACAATAAATTCATAATGAAATATAATGCCCACTAAAACAAACACCTAGTAATGCCAGAAATTTAATATAAATATACTGCTGTGTCAATTGTTTGGTGAAGTCGACTTTTGTGGGAATATACCACCCGAATACTCCTTCAAACAGTTTTAATATTCCTCTAAATGAGGACAAAATTTTAAATGAAATGAGCCATATAAAACAAACACAGAATAGTCAATTAGTATAAATCTAAATATATAGATATAGGTCATTCTTCCTGTAATATCAATAATTTTAATTAATTTCTCATGAATAAAACAAAGCTCCAAAGTATGGCGTGAAATGCCACAAGTTATGCAAAATACAATTAATCTGGACACGTTTTTATACAGCTCTAGTTATTGGATGTAACATCTGTTTGCCGACCGAACGGATGTTAAACAAAGCAGAAGGGATGGAAAACGTGTCAAATTATTAATGACTTGATGAGAGAAATACATGTCACTTTGAAAGTTGCTGATGACAGACATGAAATAAACATAGCGACAAATGACCATGAATTTTAAAAAGGCAAAATAAAAAAAAACACATGGAACATCCTTTAATTTTGTCTGGCAAATTTGTCATGTTTATCCCCATGTCAACAATTTATTTGATTCTTTTCCGCATGAAAAATTCACAAGCATGACCATGCATAAGCCTGATGAGTTTGATATACATGTACACACTACTGTGAATTTTAAAGTTTTGGCTACTGTTCTACGGAACAGTACTTTCTCAAATAATACTGTTCCAGATCAGATTTGACTGTTTCAACCTTTTGCCGATAACGGGATAAATTCCTTTTTTTTTCAAAATGGGCTTAACTCTACTTTATTGGTAAATATGTCGAATTATGCATGTCAGTTATTAGTATTTACATGATCCAATTGCATACTACACTCAACCTTGCATGGTAGGAAAAGCTTTTTCTTACTGGAAAAAAATATTTTGATGATAATCTTGTTTGACAATATGCATTTTTTGAGCAGAAATCAAGTAATTGACTAATGATCTTACATTCTAGAACAATGTTAACAGTGATTTTAAAAATTCACTATTCCTGCACAGAAAGCACTGTTCTCAAAAAAGCGGAACAGTGGGAAATTCGACCCCTGACATTACAATAGAGAGTAGCCATTGTAGAAATAGGCAGCGTTTACACCATGGGGTGTCCTTCGCAATCAATGAGATCTCTGGGTCAGATTTGTTGCCATTGTTGTTATATTTCTTTGTAAATATCCAAAATCAACATTCATTGATACTCCATTTTAATTAGAACCAAATAACCACAGCTGTCTGAATGACAGCATGCTCGACTATTCGAAGCTACAGGGGGAGAGCGCTAATTGAAGGAAGTAAGCAGTTACTTATCCCGTAATTTCCAGTGATAAATTTTTTGATAACAAGCCAAGCTTTAGGAAAGTCCACTTACAGTATTTTTCTATATTTTTTCATTTTTTCATTTTTGGTTCCGATGCTATCAGCATCAGGAACCTATACAGTGGTGTTGGTGTGTGTATGTGGGTATGGGTGTGTGTGTGTGTAGGTGTGATGCTTTGCTTGTAAACACGATATCTCATTTATTCACTTTTGAATAATGCTTATTTATCAAATGATGACATACATCTAATAAGCACTGCAATTATTGTAGCAAAGTATGAAATATCAATGGTTTGATGAATTCTACCTGAATTTTTAAGTTATTTTAGATCTCGATCAAGTTTTGCATAGAAATTTAATGATGAAAACAGAATATAATTGATATAACAGCCGTATTCCTCAAACTTATTTGTGTAGCTCAATCAAAATATTTTATTAGATGTTGCTGTTTGTCACCATTTAAAATTTCAATTGGCCAGTAATTATAGGAAACGTATCATCCTATAAATAAATTCAGAAGTGAACGCCACTGCACTAGTAACGGCTTTCTGGTTTTCAATTTCCTTACGAAAAAATTGCAAAAAACTCTGTGATGCTATCGATAACACATTTAACTAGGCCCATAGCTATGTTCGGTCCGGCTGATGTGTGATTAATAACAATCACAGATTTCGGCTATCAATATGGAAAATTGAAAACCGGAAGTGACGTTACCAGTATGACGTCGTTCACTTCTGAATGTTATTTATGGGACGATACCTTTCCTTTAAACAAAGCTACATCTTAAAAGCATCTTCAAAAAGTGTATTTTCAACATTAGCAAAGTGGGGTATGTAACATACTCTAGCTCTTATACTGTAGACACTTCATACACATGACACATTAACAAATAAATAAACCTGTATGTTCTTCCTAGCTATAAAAATTATCCTTTTTTCATGACACATGTACAGTACGTGAACTTCCACAGAACGATTTTTTTAAACAAACACAAAAATGCTTTTTGTGTTATTTCTTGTTTTATGTGGACATAAAGTACATATTGCAAAATATCTGATCCAACAGACAATTACTGAAGGCCAATTTCATAAACCCAACCCACTTTAAAGTGCAGGTGGTTGCCATTTTATTGATATGACACCATTGATTAAATAGTACAGAATCCTAAGTTTCAGCATTATGTAAATTTGAACTTGAAACAAGAATAATCTGAACCAAATGGAAGTTGGTCAAAATTCAAAATTGTATGGATAATTAAGAAACAACAATTTAACATTATTGGAAGAAAATAAGCTAAAAATCATGAAAGTAAAAGCAAAATGTGCCATCAAAATCATTACAATTTGTCCATTTTAGAGCATTTTTAACTTTAGAAGGCCTATTAAATTATGCAAATTTTATCTAAATTTTGTAACATCTACTAAATGGCAATCTATGAATTTCTCTTTTCTTATTTTTCTATATCAAAACAGCTTCTATTTTCAAAATGGATTTCTTTTTTCAAAATGGACTGGAATAAAGCCTTCACATTACCATTATACTCCTTTTTAGTATTAAACAAACTCTGTACCAGAATAGCCAACAAATTTTTTGCTTGCTATTCTGGTACAGAGTTTATTAAGCACCAAAAAAGGAGTTTAATGGTAATGTGAAAATTTATTCAGTCCATTTTGAAAATATAAATCTATTTTGAAAATAGAAGCTGTTATGACTAAATTCTTGATTAAAGCTCAATGCAGTAGCTCTCCAAAATCTCCCAATTGGTGAAAAACAAAATACAACAAAAGCAATATCAAACTTAATTGCATTTGAAATGTTTATTATGTATCTTAGTCATAAAACATCAAAAACTAGAATAGCAACACTCTGTGGAGCACATACCACCATCCCTGTTGCAATTCCAACATGCCTGAAATAATTTTAAGAGTTCATTCAATCCCCATACCCAATAGATTCTACCTCAGAAATCCCTAGGCACATGAAGATTCATTAAGTTTTGACCTGTAATGAATGATTTGCATTCTAAACACTTGAATATTATCTTCCAACTTATTTTTTTCCAAGGCCATATATTTTATTTCATTTCATTTATTTGTGTTTTCACAAAAATATTTACATATAAACAGATAAGTTTTATTTACAAATATATTATGAAATTTACTAAATAGGTGTATACAGAAGAATATATATGGTTGTGAAGGGAAATGTTGTATAAAAACTCTGGTGAGCCTAACTGAGTACAACACTCCCAAAATACAAAACAAAAATAATAACAAATTGATAGTACAAATATGCCCCCACCCCACACACCAATACATACAATAGAAGCCACAGGTCCCCATCCCACCCCACCTGATCCCAGGTAAAGTAATAATGTACTGTAAGTAAGGATGTAAGTATTTAACAGTAAAAGGGAATGATTAAAAACAAATCAATAGTTCATGATGCATTTACTTTTGATGCTTTTTCTAAAACAGACCAGAGATTTGCAGCTTTGAATGTCAATTGACAGGGAATTCCAGGTATCAATTGCACGATTGCACGAATTAAATCTTACAATGTTGGTGCGACAATGGATTTGTTTGATTGACAGGTGTTTTTGTTTGTCCTAAACATCAAAAAGGTGCCAGAAGATTATTGTAGCCCAGTAAGCAATGGTGGGCAAGATTGATGTTAATGAGATCTGGTAGTTTAAGGAGGTTAAGAGACAAAAATAAATTACTAGTACTGTCACGATAATAAGCATTGGTGGTATGTCGGATGGCCCGTTTTTTTAAGATCACTAATTTATTTAAGAATGATTTAGCAGCACTCGACCAAACACTGCAACAGTAAGATAAATGAGGTAAAATAAGTGTTTGATACAGGGACCTTAAAATTGTTCGTGGAATGAAATATTTCAATTTTGACAAGATACTAATATACCTCTCAAAATCTTATTGGAAATTGAATGAATATGATCGGACCAAGAAAGATTTGAATCAATATTGACCCCTAAGAATTTTGTGGTATCTACTTTACTAATTTTAATGCTATTTAAGTGGATAGTGACATCCCAATTTTTACTAAGTGGTCCAAATACTACATAATTAGTTTGACTAATGTTAAGAGACAACTTTTTTGCAGAGAACCATTAATAAAATTTAGATAAATTAGAACAAACATTATTTTTTAACTCATGTGTGTCACTACCCTGATAACAAATATTAGTGTCATCCGCAAATAAAATCAGTGATGACTCTGTAGACACATTGCTAATATCATTGGTATATATAATAAAAAGAAGTGGATTTATTATCAAACCTTGTGGAACTCCACATTTAACATTATAAAGATCAGAGCTACAATTATATAATATACGAACTGATGCCATTTAAAAAAATAACCATGACACCACGCAAGTGTATTACCTCCTATGCCCTAGAATGATAACTTATTTAAAAGGATCTGATGATCAATAGTATCGAAGGCCTTTGAAAGATCTAAAAAGACCCCAACTGCTGAATCCCTCTTATCAAGAGCTTTGTGTGATATATTAGTGGCAGAGATAAGTGCTAATTCCGTATAATGACCAGGCCTAAAACCGTATTGATCCTCAAATATTACATTGTGCTTATCAAGAAAACCTATTATACGATTAAACTTCTATTAAAAAACAGATAGGGCGATAATTTTCATAAACATCAGGTTCATCCTTCTTAAGAATAAGGATTACTTTAGCAACCTCAAGTTTGTTAGGAATTACACCTGTGGTGAATGATAGATTAAAAATGTGAGTTAAAGGTATTACATTAATATGAGTGACTAATCTGATTATACCGGGCTTTAAGTTGTCAGAGCCAGCAGATGTATTGCGCTTAAGACATGAATTGGCTACCTTGAGTACTTCTTTCTCAACAACAGGATAAAGGAACATAGAACTTGTAATATACTTGGTTGGGTCTAAGTACTTGTTAAATGAGCTATTACTGTCGATCTTGCTTGCAAGAGTAGGACCTATGTTAACAAAGAAATTATTTGCTTTAGTTTTGGGATCAGTGATTGAGCTAGCACCATCTTTGAACACAGTATTAACACTTCTATTTGCTGTGTCCTTATTTATAAGACTATTAATAATACTCCAGGTGCTCTTTGCATCATTTTTACAGCTATCAAATTTTTCATGAAAGTAATTCTTTTTTTAAAAGCGTATAACATGATTTAATCTATTTCTGTAAATAGTGAAGTTAGTTTTGCTTACAATTGATGGATTTCTTAATAACCGTCTGTATAATTTATTTTTGACTTTAATTGACTGTTTAATATCATTTTTTTCAGTTTCATTCAGGCTAAGCATTCATTGTTTGAGTTCCTTTCAGTTAAGATTCACATTCCATCAGTTTCCATTCATGGCACAAACAAATGTTTTTATTTGATTTAATTTTCTTTTTGAGTCCAGAAAATTGATTGTTGGATTTCTTTTGTGGCATGATTTCATTGTTCACCACATTCCATTGGAAAGTTGCAACTACGTTTTGACAGACCTTACCCTAAACATCCTCACCCCTCAATTTCTGCCCTTTCCTTGTACCAATACGTCCCAAATTTAAATCACTTGTTCCTGAAGCAATAATAAAACCACACATCAAATTTAATCCAAATCCAATTGTCAGCTCTTGAGATATTCTAATGACAGAACAAACTCATCCTAAAACGTCCCCACCCTCCATTCCAGCCCTTCCCCTGTTCCGACGTGTCCCAAATTTAAATCACTTCTTCCTGAAGCAGGAACAAAATCACACACCAAATTTAATCAAAATCCAATCAAGTATTGTGATATCTTGATGACAAACAGACAAACAAATAGACAAACAAACATAGGCAAAAACACAAATATATAAAAAAAATATATATATTTCTGAGACTATTTTCCAGGAGTCAAATTTTCCACTGTTCTACTATTCTGAGAACAGGGACTTTTATGCAGGAACAGTGAATTTTCAAACATCACTGTTCCCGTGGAACAGTATTCTTTTCACAAGCATGTAACATCAATGATCACTAACTTGTTTTCTGCTCAAATAAAATGCTTGTTGTCAAACAAGATTATCATCAAAAGAATTTCCTGCATTAACATATTTGTTCCCACCCTTCTTGCAATTATCAGCACTTTCACCCCCTGTCTGGTTCTCTGAACACTCTCAAAAAGAGAAGGGTGTTCGTCCACTTTCCATCCTGGCAGATTCATCGGTTACACACTGAAAACAAGTCATTGTGACTTGCTTTTATATGCCTTAAAGTGAAATACAAATACAATGTGTGTGTGACTGTATGCAACTGAATGCTACTGTACATTATGTAAATACTAATAACCAACATACATTTCCACATATTAACCAATAAGTACATGTAAATTAAGCCGCATTTTGATGAAAGGAGCTTTTTCCTGTTATCGGCAAAAAAATTGGAACAATGAAAAATTTGATCTGGAACAGTATTAGTTGAAAAAGCACTGTTCTGTGGAACAGTGACGAAAAAATAAATTTTGTCCCCTGTATATTTTATACAATGTAGTACAATAACAATGAGAAAGAAAGATTGTTTTGAAAATTAAGAGGCAAAATTCGGCAAAGTTTTCAAAAATATCATATAATTTCCATCACTCCTTTCTGTACAGTGCATCATACTAACTAACAGTGAGGCCGAAAAAGTTGTACCTACCTACTACCATCTTGATTGTGCACCAAATGGTCTGTTAAAAATTCACTTTGCAGCACCACTACTAAATGCATTGACTTTGGGTCTACATAAAATTGTTGAAGTAGTCATGATTATGTATGATACTAAATCCAATGACGTCATCATGACGTAGAAATTCAATCCAATAATGCAAGTACTGTATACCATGAGATGTTTATTGAGTGGATTATTCGAGTCAGAAGGATGAACAAGTATGTGACTGATGGAATTTTGTAGGTTTGAAAAAGAGATAACTGCATCTTCACAATGAATTCAGATGGCTTGCAGCAAGCAATATGATACTGGAATTAGCTCTTTGAATATTTTTAACAGAGAAAATAAGCAAAAACATCAAAGTGACTTAGTGTGGTAAAAAATGTTGTCAATTCAATGAGAATTTTAATGCCTTTTTCTATTTCTGTCATAAAGATATATCAAACCAGAACCAAAAGGTTTTGTGGCTCCGATGCTTTTTTTTTATATGCTGATCAATTTGCAGGTTTTGTATTACCTGTCATGTCATTGCATATCAATACACTAGCTAATGTAACATCACAATTATACCAAATATGAAATAAAACAAACAATGTGATTGTTAAGATATAAGCAAGTCAAGATGTTTACATTAAGCTCCGCCTACTCATTAATATGCATAAACTCACCACCAAAAACAATCAATAGAGCACATTAGCAGACCATGGGGTATCTGTGTACTACATATGAACTGAATCCCATGTATTGTCTTGAGATGCTGTACGTGTTTACAAGCTCTTTTCAACAAAATCATATTAGGCTATGCACATTATGCATATTAATGAAATTCAACATAATGAACATAAACACACCAGCTAACATAATAATTACACCAAATATGAAACAAAACAGACATGCGGTTCTTAAAATATCAGCATTTCAAAATTGTATCATTAAGCTCCACGTCTCATTAATAAGCATGACATCGCTGACCAAAAACCATAGGGCACATCTGCAGACCATGGGCTATCTGTGTACCACATATG
>JAIGNY010001348.1:615000-675000 GCA_020152595.1 Chiridota heheva | reverse complement strand
TAACAAATATATATTTTGCAGCGATGGCATGTTTTCATTTTAGGGCTTTCATAAACAGCTGTTCACCTCACGATAGGAAAAAAAAACGTCAGAGATAATTTGCTTAACAGGGTGTCACGCATTATCTCAAAATGATGTTGACACAATTATTCAAACAACAACGGCTATGAAAAACGATTTTGGAGCTTCACTGATGATTTTAATTGTTTTTTGGTTTTTTGTTTTTTCCATTGTTACTGTCAAATTCTTGTTTGTTTTTCAACATAGTACTTTTACTGCTTTTTCAAGTCTGTATATGAAGCACTTGCTTACATTTTTGATAAAGCTAACACTTAATTACTTCATGAAAATCCAAGCCCGCAAGGAATACCAGTCACCATTTTATCATTTTTCCTAAATTTCTAGCATTTGATCTGGGAAAACAATTTTTGTTTTGCCTTTTTAGAATTGTGTAAATGGCGGCCATATTGAATTGGCTCTAAAAGTTGGTACCAGTCTATTTTGAAGTTTAGAATTAGAGAAAAACACTTAGAAATCTCCCAGGGTTAGCCATAATGTTGAATTTTCACTTGATCCAAATTTTTCAGTTTTTCAATCAAAAACAAAACAAACAATGGCTTAATTCAAGGACAAAGTTCACCATGAGAAACACAATGGATGGGTCTCTAAGACTTGGTATATAAAGGGTATAATTGAAAACGATGATGTCTTTTTGTTTAGTTTTTATTTTATAGCCACTTTAATCATGAGGCTTAAATTTTGTCATGTTGTGACCTTGAAAATTTAACTTTTAAATTAATTTATTAATTAAAATTTGTAGCATTTTTTTACACATATCATTCTTATTATCTGCTAAATCCAAATGATTTTCAGATCTGATTATATTTAACTTATCTCCAAACCACTTATCTGAAATGTATATATATTCATAAATTTTGTGTTGTGAAAGAAAATTTTGTGAGTGTTTCTAAAAAAATGCATGTGCAGAAGAGATTGCTTCTGTGTAATTTAAAGGAAAGCACATCCAACGGTTGATATTGGATTTTCAAACTTTGTTCATTGAGGGAGTCAGTTGGTAGAGCGCATGACTGAGATGCTGAAGGTACCGGGTTCAAGCCCGGTCAGGTCTAACCCCTTTTTCCACAGCTATGCAGACATATACGCCGATCATCAAAGCGGAAGTACATTGTTTGCAGCTCCTGTTCCCCTATTCAGCTGTTGAGAATAGTGGTAATGGTTAAATGGGGCTCACCGTTGTCGGTCCTAATGGTAGGACAGTCACACTCTACTTAGTTCTCTGAAGACTATTCGAGAAAAGAAGCGTGAACACGCGGTGTTTATTCACTTTCCTGAGCTACAGATGGATGATGCCCCATTTAGGCAGCTCTCCCCTATTCTAAAAAAGTTCTGATGTTTGTAAAGCGCTCTTGAATATACTTGTATACAAAGGGTGCTATATAAAATAAATTACTATACCAAATTTTTTTTTAATAAATTCCTCCCCCTTTTAAACGCCCCATCATTTTCATACTTTCAGGATGTAACAACTGAGATGATTTAACTTACCAATGTGACTTGAAAAGGCTGTTAGTTTAATTTTTTGATTATCATATTAAGTGAGAAAATACGCAAACTATATATGGACCAATTGAATAATCTATGCACAATAATGCTAAAAACACAAAAATCGCTTGAAGAAACTAATACCATAGGCCTAAAAGGAATTGCTATTCTTTGGTAAAATTACATTTTTTTGATCTTCAAATAAACTTATATTTAAAAATGTTCTTTACATGGTTTCTATCTCAAAAGATCAATCACAGAATAAATGCCCCCCCTGGTATCCCACACTGTATGCCTTACCCCCACCTGTTTTATAACCAAATGCAAAGAGCATTATTTTGGGCATTATATATTAGGGAAAATACCGTATACCAAAGTGGTGTGTTTTTAGTTAAATTCCTCTGGTGCATATTCTGTTTGTGTTTGCACCATACATCAGGATGTATGCAGTGCTATAGGTTGAGACAAGGATTGTCATAAGCTGACTGAGATGATGGTGTGTAGATTAAGTAGAGAAAAAAAGCAATGCATGGTTCATCACTGTCCAGAATGCCAGGCACTGATCATCTGTTTAAGTTTCTTGATGAGCATATTAATAGTGAAGAGATTTCATATGAAATCCACCAAACTATTAGCTTCCAACAATAGACAAGCACTGATTGAACAGATCTAATTACTGAAACGGAATCAGTGAATGACTTTCTCACTATACTTGTGGATAAGCTGGACAAACCTTAACAACTCCCTGGACAAACTCACTACACATTCCTACATAGCAAAGGCACAGTTCAAATTTCTGAAGGAGAAGAAGGAAAATCTACAAGAGTATGAAGTCATTGTACAGGGTGATTTTACTGAAAAGTACAGCTTTGTGGTTCAAGATGAAGTCTAAGGGTTTCACTGGAACAATACACAATGTACAATCCATCCAGTGGTCATTTATCACAAAGAAAATGGGAAATTGTGTGAAAAGTTCATCTGTTTCATTTCTGATAATTTGGCCCATGATGTTGATATGGTATATGAGTTGTGAGGAAAATGATGCATTTCGTAAAGGAAAATATTTCCAATGACATTCCCAAGGTTCACTATTTTTCAGATGGGTGTACTGGCCAGTACAACAATTGCAAGAATTACCTCAATATGTGCTACCACAAGTCTGATGTTGATGTGAGTCAATGTTGGTTGTGAGTGGTCATTCTTTGCAATATTAAGTCATAGGAAGTCAGCCTGTGATGGAATAGGGGGTACAGCAAAACAACTGGCAGCACGAGCAAGTTTACAGAGCCCCCTTAGTAACCAAATACTCACCCTGAACAGATGCCCAAAGGAAATCACAGGCATACAATCTATTTTCATATCCAAAGAAGAAATGATCATCAGAAGAGAGACAATGAAGGAGAGGTATCGTAATGCTAGAACTGTTCCTGGTCCTCGCAGGTTTCACCATTTTAAGCCAAAGTCAAAGGCATGCATCATGGCAAAGCGGGTTTCCGATGATGCAGTCACTGCTGTTGATGTTAATTTTTTTGACATGAAGGAGATTTCCATCAATGCTAACATTGCTGACTTTGTTTTATGCTGTTATGATGCAGTTTATTGGATAGGGATGATAACTGAAGTGAACAAAGTACTTGAAGATGTTCACATCAAATTTTACATCCCCACTATCCAGCCAGGTCACACAAATGGCCAGATAGAGGTGACATGTGCTGGGTGCCAATTATGAATATTCTATATGTGTTAAAACCACTGCTAACAGCAACTGGTAGACAGCACCATCTACATCTAGATGATGAAGATAAAGATCACATTGTGAAGTTGATTAAGTAGAGAAGTATAGTATGTTAATAATACAATGTGTTTCAAAATCTGATGCTTTTGCAAGTGATATATGTGGTGGTTTGGATGTAATACTAAAATATTAACAATATTAGATATTTGTTTGGGTTTTATAGCTAAATAGGGGTGCACCATAGGGACAAAGAAAGTACTAAATATCCAGAATGTATTACAAATTTTAGCCTCATGATTAAAATGACTGTAAGATAAAAACTAAACAAAAACTATCACCATTTCCAATTATGTTAGAGGTAATAGTGTATACTATTTACATACCAAGTATTAGACTAATCCCTTGTGCTACTATGGTGAGCTTTGTCCTTAAATTAAGCCCATTTTTTGTATTATTAAAAAAACTGAAAAATTGTGTTTAAGTGAACATTTCAACATTATGGCTAACCCTGGGAGATTTCTCAGTGCCATTTATGAATTCTACACCTTTCAAAATAGCCTGGCACCAACTTTTATAGCCATGGCATGTACAGGCAAAAACGTATATGCAATTTTGTAATAGCTAGAAATTCAAAATGGCTGCCATTTTTACGAAAATTGGCCATATCTCAAAAACCACAAAAGATATGGGAGCGGGTAACTCTCTCTTACTTCCCTCAGTGAAACAGCTAGCCCTCCTTAATCATCCCTTGTGGCAAAGCTTCCTTGAGAAAGAGCCACCCATGGGCAACAGGTAACCCTCTCTTATTTCCTTCAGGGACAGCTAGCCCTCCCTGATCCTCCATCTCTTATTTCCTTCAGGGACAGCTAGCCCTCCCTGATCCTCCATCTCTTATTTCCTTCAGGGACAGATATCCTCCATTTCTTATTTCCTTCAGCCCTCCCTGATCCACCATCTGTTATTTCCTTCAGGGACAGATAGCCCTCCCTGATCCTCCATCTGTTATTTCCTTCAGGGACAGCTAGCCCTCCCTGATCCTCCATCTCTTATTTCCTTCAGGGACAGCTAGCCCTCCCTGATCCTCCATCTGTTATTTCCTTCAGGGACAGCTAGCCCTCCCTGATCCTCCATCTCTTATTTCCTTCAGGGACAGCTAGCCCTCCCTGATCCTCCATCTCTTATTTCCTTCAGGGACAGCTAGCCCTCCCTGATCCTCCATCTCTTATTTCCTTCAGGGACAGCTAGCCCTCCCTGATCCTCCATCTCTTATTTCCTTCAGGAACAGCTAGCCCTCCCTGATCCTCCATCTCTTATTTCCTTCAGGGACAGCTAGCCCTCCCTGATCCTCCATCTCTTATTTCCTTCAAGGACAGATAGCCCTCCCTGATCCTCCATCTCTTATTTCCTTCAGGGACAGCTAGCCCTCCCTTATCCTCCATCTCTTATTTCCTTCAGGGACAGCTAGCCCTCCCTGATCCTCCATCTGTTATTTCCTTCAGGGACAGCTAGCCCTCCCTGGTCCTCCATCTCCTATTTCCTAAGGGACAGCTAGCCCTCCTTGATCCTCCCTTGTGACAAATGAGTGGGCCAAACATTGTTCAATAGAAACCTTCACAAACCTCCTTTTTCAAAAATGCACAACAGCTTAACCATTATAAACACTACTATTGATTTTAAGGCACAAGGTGAACAAAATCAGTTATTTTCCTTTAAGTAGGACTATTGATTTCAAACAAGTCACCTTCTTTTTCTCCATTGCGCGCCAAGGACTTGCAAATCTATACAGAAGGGCAAAGAACAACATAATCTCAGTACACACGCCAAGACTCAGCTTGCATAATTTATGGCCAAGAAAGTTGTCTTAAAAGGACACTTGTTTGGTGTTTGCATCTGAAAAGCTTTGTGAATTGCTTCAGCCTCTCAAAGTGGGTTTCAATTTAAGTCCTCCAAAAATTGTCAGCCTTGTTTACAACATAACAAACTTAGTGTTTCTTTGCTAAAATGTGTTGTCATCTGAGTAACAGGATAATTTCATGGAATGTTGGCAGGTGACATGCATGATATTCCTCTCTGAAATTTTATGCAGGGGGGGGGGGAGGTTGCTCTCCCCACTTTTAGGCAGGATTAAAAACCCACATAGCCTCTGCAAATTGGTGTCCCCTACTTTGCAGAGGAAAAATTCAGGCCAAGTTATCCCTCTACTTTTTAAAGGAGAATTACAGCCCTGCATGTTCAGCTGATGCAGTATAGGAAGTCAAGGCAGACCCTTAGCTTTGCTGTTTTACTGGGGCAGCCCGCCCTGCCCCTCCGTGGGCCCGCCCTGCCCCATATGAGAAAATTTATAAATACTTTTATAGATTTTTGAAATGAAATACCTTACATGGATACAGAACACAAAATGATAGCATAGTAAGCAATTGTCCTGTTTGGCTCATGAATGGTCCTTATCAATCAGAATAATTTCATTCTGAGGTATGATTATAGCTAAAATCCCAAAGCTTCTTCACCATGGAATTGAGCCTCTGGACTCCATGCCTAAAAGACACAATGCTTCGCATGCACATTAATATGCCTCTCAACAAATCTAGCACCCTGCCCCTTTTTAAATCAAGCTAGGGGTCTGCAGGGTATGGCATCCCCCTTCAACGGTGGACAAATCTACCGGGGCTGAAAAAATGTATGGTTCCAGTGGCTTATAACCACAGGAAAAATGGGATTTCATATTTTTTTGTGATAGATTTCTTGAGTAAGCAACAGTATATATGGGAAATATGTGCTCTAAAAATATCCCCATGTAATTGGGCGACGTATAGTACATTAAATTGTGAACAAGGTAAGCAAATGTATTTACTACATTAGTATTCTTTCTGTAACAATATTTCATGGGAAAATTGTGGGCACCTTTATTCAGGCCCGTGGGACATTTTTTAAATAATTCCAACTCCGAAATCTTATTGTCATACAAACATATAACACTTTTAAACTCTGCTGTACATATCTCCTGCACAGACAAACGGGTTCTTTCACAATTCTTCTGTTCATCTGCTTGGCCTCTTAAAAAAAAAAAAACTGTATGTACTGTGCTGTATATCTGGCCAGGGATTTGGTATTTAGAAATCCTTGATCCAACCACATAACATTAACACAATTTAAAAAAAATTCATAGTTGTTTTGTTAAGTATTTCCTTCAGAAGATTTAAGAACAATTCATGTATGTATGTAACATTAGGAATAAGAAATGGTTAAGTTACATGTATACATGTATACCGGTGGGTCTGCAACTAGTGAGTTCACAACTGGTTATCAACTTGATATAATGTCCAGCATTCAATGCTTTCAGAACGTTAAACCTTGCTATGCTTTGCTATGCTATGCTATGCAATGTACATGTACAGGAAAATGGATTACTTTAACATCGGCATGCACCTTCATAATAATAATCAATTTTAAAACAATATGAATTAACACTTTTAAAACCTCACTATTACTGTAAGCTGCTGCTAAAACAAGGTGCCTTAAATTGAGAATACATGCAGCAGAACAGTGTTACATTTCTCAACTGATAGCATGAATCAACGCATAGCGAACCCATGCTCATAATACATCTACTGTTACTCCGTCAGTCACCTGCTGTAGATTGATGGCAGGCAACTACTTTTCATGAACAATACTTTTAATTCATATTTTGCTACTATGATGGTTTTTAATGGGTTTTTCTCTGGAAAGGTAGCAACAACTTGATCTTAATAGGAAGGAAATAAGCTCAAAATTCATCAAATTCGCTTACAAATTGACCGGTTTAAAGCAGTTTGAATTTTAAGGACTTATTGTAATAAATTATGTGACATTGAAATTTTGTGACATTGACACAATTAATTTCTTCATCTTCACTTTTTTTTTCTTCCCCTTCAATCAACCAACGTTATTTAAACGGGAAAGGTCAAAGAGATTTTGAATCTCCATCATACCCCAAAAATAATTAGCAGGAGAATACATCCGGGAAGGAGGGGGCAATTCATACTAAAAGTGGTAGGGGTGTTCAGCCCACCAACCGAAAAACATACCCACAGGATGTCAGATGTTTTTGGTAACTGCAGTATGAAATTATACAATTTTGATATCTCGCAATATGAAAAAAGGTCAATTTTGATACCTGCAGTATGAGTATCAACAAAAGTATTGTGAAAATGGACCAACGTTACAAAATTAGCACAGTAAAACTTCATTTTTTGGGACCTGCACTACAAAAATGACGAAAAATAAAAAAATTGTACATTTTTCATTTTTTTGTTTTTAAAGAAAAAAAAGGCACCTGCACTACAAAAATGGTGCAAAAGATGCACCTGCTCGGGCGGCACATATACCTCACATATGAAAGTGACACCCCCCCCCCCCTCCCCCCGTCCTTTCCTTTCCTCTGGGAATACATTCTGGTGATTTTCAGTGACTGAAGTTTAGGACAGAAATGAAAAGATTTACATTGAAGAGGCTTGAGATGTCCTCTCTTCATACATCAACTTCTACATGTATACATTAGAAATTCTTCAACTTTGATTAACTATAACTCGGACACTAAATGTGCTTATAATGTAAAAGACTACTCTACTCTGTTCAGAATTTAAAGCTCTTTTCGATGAACATATTATAGAGATGAAATCTCTACCTGTCTGTATACCTTTAAGTACTGTTGTCCCTTCATGTGCCTTTAATCATCCTGTATTCAATCAAGCATAGAGGTACTTTCGGCAGTATACCTCCATGACTGTAATAACTCTGAAAAATTTGAAAGCCAGAGCATGACAGTGATTTCCCCTTTTTTCTTCTTTTTTTATGGTTTCTCATGAAGTTTTGGAATGAATATTTATAGGTAATTCACCATGGACAGCTGAATAGCCTTTATAAAGTGTTTTAGAGTAGGTGGATTGAGGAGTCTTTGAACTTTAAAAGAGGCTCTGAGAGGACAGCTATAAATCTTTAAGCAATTTTCTTTACTGTAGGTAAAGTTTTCGTTTCAGTCTCTGTTTTGCAGGTCTCGGTCTCGGATGAGAAGGTCTCAAAACTAAATTTGTGAGATCTCAAGACCTTCTCATCCGAGACTGAGACCTGCAAAACCAAGACTGAGACCTGCAAAACCAAGACTGAGACCTGCAAAACCAAGACTGAGACCTGCAAAACCAAGACTGAGAGCTGCAAAACCAAGACTGAGACCTGCAAAACCATGACTGAGACCTGCAAAACCATGACTGAGACCTGCAAAACCATGACTAAGACCTGCAAAACCAAGACTGAGACCTGCAAAACCAAGACTGAGACCTGCAAAACCATGACTGAGACCTGCAAAACCAAGACTGAGACCTGCAAAACCAAGACTGAGACCTGCAAAACCATGACTGAGACCTGCAAAACCAAGACTGAGACCTGCAAAACTAAGACTGAGACCTGCAAAACCAAAACTGAGACCTGCAAAACCAAGACTGAGACCTGCAAAACCAAGACTGAGACCTGCAAAACCATGACTGAGACCTGCAAAACCATGACTGAGACCTGCAAAACCAAGACTGAGACCTGCAAAACCATGACTGAGACCTGCAAAACCAAGACTGAGACCTGCAAAACCATGACTGAGACCTGCAAAACCATGACTGAGACCTGCAAAACCAAGACTGAGACCTGCAAAACCAAGACTGAGACCTGCAAAACCATGACTGAGACCTGCAAAACCATGACTGAGACCTGCAAAACCATGACTGAGACCTGCAAAACCAAGACTGAGACCTGCAAAACCATGACTGAGACCTGCAAAACCATGACTGAGACCTGCAAAACCAAGACTGAGACCTGCAAAACCAAGACTGAGACCTGCAAAACCATGACTGAGACCTGCAAAACCAAGACTGAGACCTGCAAAACCATGACTGAGACCTGCAAAACCAAGACTGAGACCTGCAAAACCATGACTGAGACTGAGACCTAAACAAAAACTTGAGATGAGGTCTCGAGACCAAGACCAGGTCTTGAGACCTACAACACTGTGGTAGACAGGTACATGTAGACTGGGTATTTTAGGTCTGGCCCTTTCTCAATTAAACAATTAACCACTACGGTTTTTATATATAGAGATGTCCATGCACAACCACTTGATAAACCAGTTGTGACTTGTGAAGTACTAGTGAATAAAGATCCACCTGGAATTGAATCCAGGACCACTACATTGTCAAGGTGATGCTATGACCACTACAGAGGTCTCAAATGTTCGCAAAATTATGCAAAATTTCACTGCATTTTGATAGCATTTTTTGTCATTTGCATGATTTTCACTGCATTTTTAATCATGTAGTAATGTTGTCTGTAGGCATTATACATTTTGTGGTACTGCTCAGTTAAATTATTGTGTTTATACTTTATGATGGAGAGAGTACACATACATGCAGTAAGTCTAATTTTGCAATAAAGGGTATATTTTCTATACCTGCTAAAAATTAATTGAAACCACAATTTCCTTTAAAATGATAATCAATAATTTTTTATTTGGTGTAATTACTGGTAGTTGCTGCGTCTAGCACAGTAGGTGTCCTTTTAATGCATATGCAAACAATTCATGTCACATGACACGAGTATAATATGTACTGTAGACAGAAATGGTAAAAAATCTCATACATTTTGAAGAATTAGTACACAATTGCATTTGTCATTTTATTGTATTGTATTGTATTCACTGCAGACGTTAACAATTTAAGCTGCTGGGTAATGTGCATCAGCAGTCGATCTGTACTAGTGAACAGTGAACTTGTACGAGCTAAGATATAAAACATATTCAAAGGGTATAACTATTTGCAAGTAGAGTGATAATGTATATGAAATGAATTGGCCAAGTTTTTGCCTAAGTAGGAAAATAGCACTGATATTTTATATATTGTAAGGCTGCAAGCTTGAGGCTAGTGATTTGATTGATGGGTTATATTCATGCTCTGAGGCACATGAATTATGTACAGCACCATATTTTAAAACTAATGGTCCTCCCTCACCCCGTCCCCTTTCCCCTCCCAACAGCCCAATGTCGAGAGCCCTGTATTATGTTTAGAATCTGACTAATACAGCCCTGCATAGGTTCAATATAAGACTGCCACTTACAGTAGTTCTGATTCGCGTTGTCATCATGTATCACCAAGCAATAGGTACCAAATAACCTTTTTATCTGATTTTCGTCTGGGCTAAATTCCTTTGAAATACTGTAAATCATTTAAACGTACTTGCTTGTATGCTAGTGAAACGTATACTGTATACCTACATTTCCACACATCACCTTACTTGTTCAGGAATCCCTTAAATTTCTAATTTGAACATGCCATTTACCCATACAATATGCACTAGTCTGCAAACCATTTTTTTGTCCTGAATGCAAATGCAAACCATAAAGCTTCCTCTCAAACAGAAGAAGAAGTGATGTGTGTTTAGAACTGAAGTGAATACTTATCCATCTTTATACGTCTTTACATATAGTGATAAATCCTTAGGGATTAGGCGGTCAAAAGCGATATAAAACTGGAGACTTCAAACATGAACAGTCAATTCCTGTGAAGATGATGTTCAATTTCACTTTTAACAAAAATGCCTTCGGATATACAAGAGGAGAATACACTACAGCTCCTTCTACATTCAAACAGGGTTCAAATTTAATGCTTTTCCGCTATTCCGAAAATAGTAAAATCTCAAACGGAATACCAAATCATTCTTTTTCAGTATTCCGCTGGGATAGTAAAAAAAAAAATCATTATTATTATGTAGATGCTTATATAGCACTTATATTGAGAACAAAACTAAGCGCTTTACATTATTGGTTAAAAAGGTGTGTTTTCAATTGCTTCTTAAAATTGATAATGTCACTTGCAGATCTGATGTGGATAGGCAGCTCATTCCAGAGAGATGATCCAGTGACAGCAAAGTTGTAACGACTAACTTGTTTGCTGCCATACTGTCTCCTTATCAGTGGGCCATTAGAGGCAGACCTAAGTCTGGGATCTGGGACATACAGATGAATTAATTCAGACAGATAAATTGGTGCAAGACCATGTAGAATTTTGAAAAGATGAACATACGGTGCTTATTGTGATAAGCACCGTGAAGTGCAGCAATTAACAGTCTGACAGTGAAACTAACAATAACATAATGTTAGGCTTTGATTCTACTCTATCAAGACCCATTTACAAGCTGTAAAATTGACCAAAAATAAACGAACGGTTTCAACAGAGCTGAAATTCTGCATGCTTCGCAAACACCACAGCCATTTTTCCAAAGGAATAATATAAACATTATTTCCGGGGTGGAGGGCAGTTTTGAATTTTTTTATATCGATGTATCACTTGGCGTATATGCAAGATTTTGACTAAAAGCCTTAGAGAGTACGGCAAAAATGTTATGCAATGTTAAGAACTTAAGATTGAAGATTAAAGACATTGAAAGAAACTTTTCTGTTCTTTCTCAACTAAATTCCATGCACATTTTACATAAAAATGATGATTCATACTGTAGAAATAAACTTTTCACGGTTTGGAAAGCAAAAGTCCAACGTCTATTTAGGCAATGGAGTCGAAACATTTGCCATAATGGTTGCACAATTTTTTTCTTCTCAGCATTGTAAATTACAGCAATTTTGGTGTACTTCTAAAAATTACTGTACTAAACGTGTAAATGCTAAACGCTCTCATTTATTTTTGTTTTTCTGAGAAAAAAAAAAGGAATAGTGAAATATGAAACGGAATAGTAGATTTAAAATATTACTATTCTGTTGGAATAGTGACAAAAAATTTGAATTTTGACCCCTGTCAAATAGCAGGGAGAGGGTCTGAAGCAAAACAGACAGCATAAACAGCTTTAAAATCAACTTAAGTTTTGCATGTAAATGTTTCTGAAGAAACAAACAAGAATTCTAAGAAAAGTCCTAAATTTAGATACTTAGTGTGGGGCTTAAAGGAGAGGTCTCATCCCATAAATAAATCCATAAGTAAATGCCGCCGTCCTGGTAACGTTACGTCCGTTTCTCAATTTTCCTTATTGATTGCAAGAAATCTGTGATACTACTGATAACAGATGAAGGCCCCTTATGTTCAATTCATCGAATGTGATATCGATAACATCACAGATTTCTCGTGATCAATAGAGAAAATTGAAAAACGGATGTGACTCCCTCGGCAGCATCCACTTCTGAATGTATTTATGAGACAATACCTTTCCTTTAACAGCATCGGTCAAATGGTGCCAGAGATTTTGAAAATACATCTAACAGCTTCATTTTCAAAATGGATTTCTATTGTCAAAATGGACTGGAATATAAAAGCCTTCACATAACCATTATACTCCTTTTTTTGGTACTTAATAAACTCTGTATCACAATAGCAAACAAAGATTTTGCTAGCTGTTCTGGAACAGAGATTTTTAATTACCAAAAAAGGAGCATAATGACAATGTGAAAGCTTTATTCCAGTCCATTTTGTCAATAGAAATCCATTTTGAAAATAGAAGCTGTTTTCTACTAATAACTGAATAATGGCAATGCGAAAGCTTGGTGGAGCTATGAACAAAGTGGTGGCAGGGGTTGAATGGTACAGTATGAATGGTGGGAGTAAAATTCTCCTCCAAAAAGTAGAAAGACTGTCTGTGAAAGGAGCTTGGTGGAGAACAACTACTGTACCACTAACCTCATCTCCACACACATAAAGTGCAACATCTATACCAAGATGCAAAACCCATGTTAAAAGGCATTTCAAAAACTAAACTATATACTTCATTTTTAAACTCCTGCTTGACAGAGGGAAAGGACTTCCCTGGGGAAGGGTGGACCCTAACCCCGGGAATTACGACCTGCTTCAGATATACATGCAAGGTCAAATCTTCAAACTTTGATCATTTTTTTAATGCATAAAATTCATAACTCAAACTTATGTGGCTTAATAATTAGGGATGGAAGGTAAATCACAGGCACCTGCGGCAAAATCTAAATTGTGGGGGCCTCAATAGTGCATTAACACTGTGATTTGGGGCACTGACCATAACAAATTCCCTACAGGGTCAATTTGACCCCTGTTGTTGTGCCACTGTATGCAGTGTTGTAGTTGTGTATAAAGGCCTTAAAGGATTAGTTCATGGGTCAAGCAAGTCTACCATAAATAAAAAATATAAAAATAATGAAAAACGCATTCAAAAAACAAGTAATAAACTGACTCTAGGAAAGGTACTTACAATATAGAGTACCACCTGAAGATTTTCCAAGAAAAATATTTTAAATAGTTAAAAAATTAAATAACCTTTCTTCAAAATACACAAATAATTTTTAAGAATGTGTGGATGAAGACACCAACTTTCCATATACAGTAGGCTTTTTAAATGTACTACACCAGTCATTTCTACCAAGAGCTTTTAACTTGAATATCTCCTTAATGGAATAAGATTTTTGAATACTCTCTTTACCATTTGGTTTCTTTTGAAAAACTCTTTCACAAATTCACATGAGATCGACATACTTGACCACTGAACTAATCCTTTAACATTTGCTATAAATCAGCTTAAGAGCACATTAACACCAACTGTGACAAGAACAGTACTAGTTTTTTTTAGCTCAACATTCCTTTGAAGGAATTTGAGCTTTAAAGCAAGGCTAACCCAAAATCCGATTTTCGTTTAGATACACTCAGATTTTTGCAGTGTTTATCTAATCCTAAGCATTTATTCAACATTTTGCTGTGTTTTCATGTTTGTCTTACATTATAGATGGATCATGGATGCAACAAAACTGTGTATTAGTGCGTAGTTTAAAAAAAATTGGCATTCCAAATCTCACCAAAATGACTCCAAAATTGTTTTCACTCGGAGCAAACCAATTATCCGAATAAATTTAGCATATACTCGGAAGTCTAAATACTCTAGACTGGACAGAGCCAAGGAACATTTCCGAAAAATAAAGAATGCTGCTTTCATGTAATAATTAATTTTCATTTTCTCAAAAATGGCTAAAAAAAATACAAAATAGCAATATGAGGAAAATATGTCATAGTTAAAAGCTTGTCTTGTTGCAAGGATGTAAAATCCATCTTGATTTTATAGATACAGTGTTTTGCTGATAGTATGTCTGTTTATGATTTCAATTTCCCTCAAAAGGAAACATTGTTCAGACCCCTAGCTTGATTTTAAAAGAAGCAGGGCACTAGACTTGTTAAGGAGCACATTAATGCGTGCGCGAAGCGCTGCGTCTTTTCGGCATGGAGTCCAGGGGCCTCATTAAGGCTCAATCCTATGGTGAAGCTCTGGGATTTTAGCTATAATCATACCTTAGAATGAAAATATTCTGACTGATATTGATAAGGACCATTCATGAGCCAAACAGGACAATTGCTTACTATGGTATCATTCTGTGTTTTGTATCCATATAAGGTATTTCATTTATGAGGTTAATTAAGAATGTTTTTTTTTTAATCTAAAAATAAAACAACTTTTTTTTTCTAATGAGGGGCAGGGCGGACCAATCCAGGGTGCAGGGCTTGCCCACGGAGGAGCAGGGTGGGTCGCCCCTGTAAAACAGCAAAGCTAGGGATCTGTTGTTATTGAAATTTGCATCAAATTGCTGTTGAGGCTTAAGTTTTTGTAGGCTTACTTGAAAAACAGTTTTCACATATTCAAACAATATTTAAAGCTCCATTACGCAGTCAGGCAACTAGACCCTGGGGACCTGTAAGGATTTTGGTGCTTTGCAGCGATATCAGAACCATGGCGGCACGAGGGGAGGGGGGGACACTTCTCCCTCACCCTAAAGTAAGGAGAGCAGCAGGTACCCATTTAAAAGTTGATGGCAGACCGGGCAGGAGGTGTTCTTTTGAAAGTTGAGGGCGGACCGTGCTGGAGGCACCCTTTTGAAACTTATATTAAATTATTCTAGGTCATTCTTGAAGCTTAAAAACAAATAGAAATCCACTCCATGACTTGTCCTTCTTCTTAAAAATTTGTTCCACCAAATCAAAACCACAAACTTACTGTAGCAAATAGTAAGACCACTTTTATCTTATTTAAAATAAGCACACAATAAGGATTCATCCATTACTAATATGATACTCAGCACTATCTACAACAACAACTAAGGTTTTCAGAATAAAGAAAATAACGAGGAAAAATCTGACCCGACCTGGTTATTTATCAGGTCGGGTCTGACTGTTTGAAACTTTAAGGAGCATTACAACTAATGCACTCACAAATATTACTTAATACATTGTTGAATACGAAGTTGTTACATACATTTAGTACATATTTGACAAATCAAACATCTCATTTTACCAGGGGCACTGACAACGAGGGCCGTAGTGGGAGGGGGAATGCCCTCATTAATTTTGTAAGCAGCATGATGATCCAAGAGGCCTATTAAAAACTTGTCCAGAAACCCCTCGGCACAGAAACCAAAATGTATCTATATCAATTATCATCCTATTTAAGTACTTTTTATTCTTTCTCTTGAATCCTCCAGGCACTAATTGGAGGAAACTATTAGTGAATTCAATGGTTGGCTTGGCCCAGAAAATATAATCTCCAAACCACAATTCACTATAAAAAGAACTGTGTAGTTGTGTATAGCCAGCAATTTAATTTGCTTACATTCACTCTGGTTAATGAAGCTTTGTGTTTATAATGAAGAGTCCAAAAGAGTGAGACTTAGTGGAGACAGGGGTTTAAAATATGATCTCCCGACTTGTTCCATTTGCCAATCAGGACTTGGGGTTGGAAAGTAATAGGCCTCTTGGACCGTCATGAGCAATTTTCCAAAGAAGCCTTTTACCTATTCGCCCCATTGGTCCTGACTCCCCAATCTCAAACCTTCATGTACAAGCAGGATTTACCTACCAAAGTGGGGGAAATCAAAAGTGTGTATGGGGGAGGGGGAGGGTGGAGAAATTACAAAATCACACTAAAATAAAACACATCACCATACAAAAGATATTCCATTTGGACAAAATGTGAGGGGAAAGTGCCCCTTACTCTCCCCAAATCCCACCCATGTTAAACCATATAAGCAGGAACCATGGGGTCAGCAGGCAAGATTCCTCCACTTTTTCGAAAACTGAAAAAGTGCCCCTTTTTAAAATAAAAGTGCCTCTCAATTACTGTACTATTAACTACCCACCAACAAAAACTTGTACCCACCTCAAAATATGTTGAGCTACTACATCATTGATGTTGTAGTTTAGACTACTATTTCAATGGTATACAGTACATTACCTATCCATCTGCCTTATAATTCTTCAGCTAAATTATATGTTTTTATCTGATCACAATACCTTCAAGAATAGAGCCGATTGCATTTAACTAAAATTGACCTTCTTTGTAAATGCAGAGCACACTTTCTTACCCGAATGAACTGCTACTGTAGTACGCTTTTATCAAACCTGCAACATGCTGCATTTGAAAAGATATTCGACCTCATAATACTGCGCAGTGTAAAAAGACTATAACTAATTCGAGTTTAAAGAAGAGACTTATGTCATTTAAGCGGAGATGCAAATTTCTGCATATGCATTCAATGTTGAATTGTACTTTCCGAAGTGAATACAGCACAATTCGTTAACCTTTATGAAATATTGTAGCAGAGCTGTTGATATATTTTACAGTACATTCCCGTATTCAAAGAAGCGTTTGCTTGCAATGTACACATACCTACGCAAGTTGAATGTCCTTAATCTCACTAACACATCTTAACTTTTAGTGTTGCCATGATACAAGTTCCGATGATAATCTGACCAAACAATGCAAATAGCTGATTTCTATGAAGATAAACACTTGACAACTTTTCTTGTGCAATAAATAAAACCGCAATTACAGCAATCAATAAACACAACTAAAAAAGGGAACGGATGAAATTTGAATCTGACTTTTATTCTCGAAACATCCTGAGGATTACAAATTCAAGAATAAGTTTACAAGATATATATTAATGTATCATGATTATCCGAGAGGTATCAGCAAAAAGCCCACCCATGCTCTCCCAGAAATATTCTCAATCAACTGTTTTAGTTGAACGGACCAAACATTTTTATTGGACCACGTCTGAAGATTGACAAATCACCTTCCTAGGTACTAGGCTTGGGCGATATATCGATATTTCGATATATTTCGATATTGACCTATATCGATATGGCCGATATTGAGTTCAAGGGTCATATCGATATATCGATATTATGTTTTTTTAATAATACACAATACATGAACTATTAAAAAGCTAAACATGACTTTCAAACATCCAAGTATTTTTTTATTAAACAGCCACTAAAAGTTAATGAATTTCATTTATATCAAAGTTTCAGGCACTCAGTTATGATAAAACTTATTAAAACATTAATATTGTGATAACAATTACCCCAAAATCCTTCCATGAACAAAAGACCACTTGACTCGCGGAGCACAGAGGCATTGCGCAATACTTCAATTTTATACTTGATGGCTTACGATGTTCAGACAACAAAATCATAAGATGTTGAATCCTCAAACATCGTTTTAAATTTCCTCAAAAGGAATACTGAATCTGAATTTTTATATCAAACAATCATTAATTGACAAATTACTGACAAAACTATGAGGTTTTTCTCACTATTTTGTTCGTTCAGAAAGTCTAAAGTAAAAGTGACAGACTGGTCTTGCCAGATCGATCAGATAATGTACAGTGCAGTAATTACATACACTTAGAATCACTGTACAGTCTATGTACACACATACCATCTAGGCTATCACTGTTTCTTCTGAGTGACAACACTCGTGCGATGATTGAAGCAGACTAGAAATTGGATAATACGCATCATATATAGACTTCTGAATGTCTAGAAGTCCATATAATGCTACCAAAATAATGCCTTTTCAGTACAACTTTCATAAGAAGTAAGTGAGTTATAAAATTTTAGGAAGAATTGGAGCCGATTTTCGTAAGGCATACAGTGTAGGCCTAATACCAGTTCCACAACATTTTTTTTTTTTTTTAAGAATATGCTGAGGTCTAAACTTTTTCAAAGTTTCTGTGATTGATCTTTTGAGATAGAAACCATGTAAAGAACATTTTAAAACGCAATGGGTGTTTATTTAAAGATGATATGTTTATATTTTGCAGTGATTTCTATTAATTTGTACAAAAAGTTTTACTTAACTTTTTTTGAGCCGAGGCGAGATTACCTTGCCCAGAACAGTACATACGACTTACGTATGACGTTCTATAATTTGCATATCGATATTTCGATATTATCGATATTTTACAGGCGATATATCGATATTGCATAATGTTCAATATCGCCCAAGCCTACTAGGTACCTGACCCTATTTAATATTAATTTATGCAAGAAGAGTAAAAAACCTTCGTATTGGTCAGTCAGAAATTGCTAAATCAGCAAGAATAGGTGGAGGGCAAAATTCTGCACATAAGAGAAATTTTGATTGATGCTTATAACAAACTATTAGCTATTCTAGCAAGACAAATCAAAGAATTCTTTATATCACAGCCACGTGCGCAGACTGTCAAAATAATGTCCTAATTTAAATCTACAGATTATAATAAAATGAAAGAAACCAGACGGTCAATAAAGGTTACACTCTAAGAGTCTCTGCTTCAAAGAAATACAGATAAATACCAATATTAAGCACCAGAATACCTCTGTGAGCTTCTGTCCATCTATCAGCCAAAAAGGTGTCTCAGGTCTAGTGACAAGCAATTGCTGGACATACCAAAGTGGAGACTAAAATCTTTTGGTTACACGTCTTTCACAGTGGCAGCCACCAAAAAATGGAATGATATTCCGAAATCCATGAAAGATATTAAATTTTTGAATACGTTTAAATCTCAGCTCAAAACATATTTGTTTAAAAAGTATTATTGATTTTTATTATAATCTAATTTAATCGTTTATTTACATTAAGCTATCATTTTTATTGTGTAAGCACTTTAAGCATACTCCACAGTGTGGATTAAGAGCTATATAAATGTTCCTATTATTATTATTATCATTATTATTATTACTATCATTATCATTATTATGATTATCATTATATCAGGTTAGGGCTTTACTAGCCAGCTTTTACTAAACAAAACAAGAAAATATGAAGCCATTATGGCAATGAAAATAGTTTATAGCACCATTATCCCTGGTCCATCAGCACTTAGCCCAGATTAAATTGCACATCAGTCGTAAAAGGTTTCCCAGGCAATCATACAATGATGATAACTAGGACACACAAGAACACTTCAAGGCCCTTCATAATGATCAAATATAGGGAGAGACTGTCTCCATGACAGCCAGATACACATTTGTTTTTCTATTCTTAATGTATATTAAATAAGCTTGTATGAGCTCCATGTACCAGCAAGCTTTGGTAAAATTGACGAGCTATTACCAGCAAGCATGCTTCAAGAGATCTTACATTTTCACTGTATGTACATGTAGTAATACATGCTTTATTTCACAGACCATATTTTGATCAAATGTTGATTTGCTTTGATTTTCCTAAATAAAGCTTTTATTTCACAGTCCAAGCTTTAATTTGGCTAGCCGCGCTTTGATTTGGCTGGCCACGTTTGATTTGACTGGCCACGCTTTGATTTGGCTGGCCACGTTTTGATTTGACTGGCCACGCTTTGATTTGGCTGGCCACGCTTTGATTTGGCTGGCCACGCTTTGATTTGGCTGGTTACGCTTTGATTAGACTGGCCACGCTTTGATTTGGCTGGCCCACTTTGATTTAATTTGGCTGGCCATGCTTTGATTTGGCTGGCCCACTTTGATTTGGCTGGCCACACTTTGATTTGGCTGGCCACCCTTTGATTTGGCTGGCCATGCTTTGATTTGGCTGGCCATGCTTTGATTTGGCTGGCCACACTTGGATTTGGCTGGCCACCCTTTGATTTGGCTGGCCATGCTTTGATTTGGCTGGCCATGCTTTGATTTGGCTGGCCACACTTTTAGGCCTACATACTGTAACTGACAAAGCTTTAATTTCACAAACCAATGTTGTATCATTGACCAATCTTTGATTATGCTGACCAAATTTTGATTCTTAATATTATCAATGTTTTTCTTTTAATTTGTATTTGATTTGTTTTAAATGACAGACCCTAACAAAAAGCTATACAGTCACTTCTTTCTTAATATTTAGTGTATGTGTAAAACTACAAAGTTAAATTTCAAATAAATAATAGTTGCAGTGTTATCAACTTCACAAGAATTCCTAAATATTAATTTGAATTGATGCATTAAAAAATAAATCAGTACTTTCATGTACAGTATTGTACATTCTATTACCACTAGTGTCCGGTTATTCAGTTAAACTACATGTACCTGATTAGCTGACAAGCCTCATTTACATAATCCTACAGTCCGGTTATTACTCAACGAATGGACAGTAGTTAAAAAAACAATGACAGCACTCCCAAGTCAATAACCCGACAGTTGCATATTCATTAGATTGACAGCTTCTAATGTGGGGTAACTCCTACATTAATCATGGCAACCACCCCTAGCAACCACGGATTCACAATTCAATAATAATTCTACACACAAAAATAAATTATGCCGAAAATACTCAATTTTAGTTTTAGGAGGGACAAACTTCTTGCTGACAAGCTGATTATGCCAGATTTAAATTGAGCAACAACATAGTCCAATGTGCACAGCTTAATAAATAAAAAACAAAAGCAAAATGTAAAAATTAGGCCTACAAGTTTATGCTAATGTTAATACAAGTTCAACAGGGCTATAATTGTTCAGTACTTACACCAAACAAGTATATTACTAGAAATCAAACATGCCACTGACTGCTTTACTTTTTTTCTAGAATCTTTAGTCCTATTTGTAACATTAGGGCCTGAGCTTTTGAACAGCGTAACAGTGTTTACAACACAATTGAATTGCAGGTACATGTACCTACAGGCTACGCAGTAGGCTACTGTCGTTAACCTAGCCTAGCAGTGCATAGCCCTGGACCAACAACTTCAAAACTGTTCGAACCTTCCTATTCTAACAAATTTGAGGATATTAAATAACAGTAGTTTCTTTTCCAATAACAACTAGGCCTGAAAGAGTTACTATTTTCCAGAATTCTTCACACTTTGACGAGACACAGCTGTGTGTTTAAGGCAAACCGATCGTCAATTGCACTGATGTACTATATGTACAATGCAGTACATGTTTACAGCTGGCCTTCGTTACGGTACCGGTGCGAGTGTGTAGTGACATGACACTGACATAACTTTGACCTTTGTGTATTGTTTCTCACTTAAGTTAACGAAGATATTTTTTTCTTTAGGGATAAACCAGAATGTGTTTCTTCTGAGATATTGCTTTTATATTGCAACATACTTACATTACATTTCTAAATTGATAAAATCGCGAGTCATTTACGAGATCAAGTTTTGTTCGTTGGACAAAAGTTCCAATTGGTGGATTAGAAACCGTCAACATTCTCTCTATGTCATCATATGCAAATAAGCTGGATTGATGCATGTGCAGTACTGTGTATAAATTTTGTACATTTCATCATCTGAATTTGATCAGATTTTCTTTATTTTTTCAGTTTTTTATCATATTTGGTGATAGAATAGATTTAAACTGCTCTTGCTTGCCCATTGTCGGTAATAAGCGATTCGCCCAGATAATTTAAACTTCGCCTCGCCCATTATTCTTCCAGTTATCTGGGCTTGCCGGTTATTACTCAACAATGGCCTCCCAATTACAGTTTATTTCTTAGTATATAGTACTGTGTATTAAGTATAATTTCATTCATTGATACACAAGCAGGATACAAGAAACTCCCACTTTTATCCGAGACAAATCTAAAAAGCCCACAGAAAAATTCCTTATCAATCCCTATCTGCAGCGTCCAAATCACAGCACACGATTAACTGAACCGGTGTGTTTGTGCCGGCTGCACTTTCCACAGGATTCTTTACTGCCTATTTTTGCCCACTTGCATTTACCTTTCCAAAGAAGCGTATATCAATTCCATCACGCCATATTACCCAGCAATTTTCACTTGCTCAAAATCTCTCCATTTAGACCCAAATTTCTCTTTTCTAAACAGCATCGTTTCCATGACAACATATTAGGTATTTTTAAACGCAATGACGCAATGCTGAATAAGTCTTACGTCAGAGTTACACTAAAGACCATTATAAGCAGTATAACTTGGACTTCGGTGGTCTTAAAAGAATGGTACTCATGAAGGGTAGGTAAACATGCAACTTGATGAAATGTCAAAACAAAATCCACTGATTTGAAAAGCAAGGTTTTGTTCAAATGCAGAGAAATACAAAGCATATTGTATCCAAGTAAAATATTCAACAGAAAAGATTTCAAAGAATTAGAGGAAATTATAATTTGTTATTTTATCAAGACTTAATGAGTAGTTGTCATGGTAACTTACCTAGGGCAACATCAACTCACATTTGAACAATTAAGATTGGAATGAAAAAAATCAATCAATACTTCTCATATGACAATTTACTTCACTTTATATAACATTTCATTTGTTGATTGCAGTTTAATTATTTGTAAAAATCTGCAGTGATTTATCTCCAGTTATTAATTTCAAGGGTGACGTCTGCATGCTTAACATATGTATATGCTGGTGTGCAGTTGTAGGCAATATTTTAAGACTGGGTTTGTGAAGTCATAAGGACGTGTATTCATGAGGATGTGATATAAAAGACACTTCAAGAAATGATGTTCTTTTTGCTTGTAATGTATGATGAGCATCTGATACCAGCAGATCTGTAGTGAAGATCACTTTCGTGTGACGGTGCTTAAGATTCATTCTTAGCCTTGAAGGGCTGGTTCTGAGCACTGCGGGTAATGGAGGAATGGTTGTGTACAACAGAAGCATGATATATCTGTTTAACACTTCAATATCTATAGACAAGTAATAATGTACTATAGCAACAACTTAAACTTAATTGGAAGAAACTACACTATAAATCATGGAAATAGCAAATAGTGTCATCAAGATCGGTTGTATATTGAGCACTTTACAGCATATTAAGAAAGTAGGTCAAAATAAACAAATGTTGCCAGTTCCAATTTTGGTTTCCCAAAGTCTTGGGTCAGTAGATGAAAAAACTTTACTTATGAAGAAAAATAATTACATTTAAATACTTGAAAACTTGATGGCTTATAAGCAATACAGTATTACAAGATAAATGAGTAAATTGACTCACTTTGGTAGGACTGGCAATATTCAATACAAGCTCCTAGTCAATTGATAATTGATTGATTTTTCAGATCCATCAACAAAAAAGCTTTAGGCATGTATTGTCATAGATACTGCCTACAGTACTTAATTATGCAAATAATTGGGCTACATTTATTTAACCCTTGTCACACTTTAAGTGAGTGAAGTGGAGGTCCCCGTTCCAGGCGGGGTCTACAAGGTATACTATTAATCCTGGTCGGACTGAAAAAGCTGGGGGTCCTCTTTCCAGGAGTAGTCAAACAAGGGATTTACCCTAGTCGGACTGAAGTGAGTGAAGCATGTATAGGTCCCCTTTCCAGGCGTGGTCTGACAAGGGTTACTACTAACCCCTGTCAGACTGAAAAAGCAGAGGCCCCCATTCCAGGCGTGGTCAGAAATGGGTTATTTTTAACCCTAGTTAGACTAAGGTAAGTAAGGCACATACAGGTCCCTTTTCTATTCATGGTCAGACAAGGTTACTAACAACCATAGTCAGATTGAAAATGAGTGAAGTGCAGGTTTCCAAGCGTGATCTGACAAGGATTACTATTAACTCTTGTCGGACTGAAATTGAGTGAATAACAGGTCCCCTTTCTAAGCGTGATCTGACAAGGGTTACAATTAACTCTTGTCGGACTTTTTAACTTTCCTTTTTTTGTGGGACAAAAGGGGTCAAACCAAATTCTTTTTTTTTTCTTTTACTTGTTCTGTACTTGTGTGCATACTACTTTCACAAAACATTTTACAGTTGCCACCTTTCTCTGATGATCAGGTGTCAAGCGGAAAAATCCAATTTATGTTGGCCAGCCAAAGTACTATACAGTTGTATGTACTGTGTAGACCAGCATTAGCAAAACAATCTCTGACTATCCTAATGTCCGCTTAAAACATCAAGATAAACTTAATCGCACTAACAAACTTCATTACTCAAAGTGTCTAATGATATTCTTGCTAACATGGATAACTGTAACATCACAATGATGGTCATGCTGGATCTATCCGCAGCCTTTGATACTGTGAACCATGTTTTGCTGAGCGTCCTTGATCAAAACTTTGGTGTTAAGGGTCAAGCTAAATCATGATTTTATTGTTACTGTACTTAAGACTATGTACACAATGTGTTTTGGTTGGTGACTCTCTTTCCACTAGATCAAACCTTTATCAGGGTGTACCTCAAGTATCCTGTGCAAGGCCTGTTCTCTTTACAGTTTATGCAAGTACATTATTTCCAACTACCTCCAGGCACCTTCCAGAGGTTATGGGTTATGCCGATGGTCACGCCCGATGATCACACCCGATGATCACAGCCGATGATCACGGCCGATGATCAGTGCCGATGATCAGTGCCGATGATCATGGCCGATGATCAAGCCCGATGATCAAGCCCGATGATCAAGCTCGATGATCACGCCCTGTATCTGAATTTTAAACCAGGAAATACTGACTTGGAACTAAGTGCTGTTCAAGCTATGGAGAATTGCCTTTGATGTCGAGACCTGGATGAACACAAATCGACTTAAAATGAACAATACAAAAACTGAGTTTATCCTTCTTGGTTCTCGAAGTCAACTCTCTAAACTCGATATAAACTGCATAAATGTGAATGATTTTGTTATTGCTTGTGTAAACAATGTTAAGTATCTTAGAGCTTATTTGGACAATGTTTTATCTATGAAAAAACACATTAATGAGAAATGTAAAATTGCAAGTTTTAACCTTAATAATATTAGAAAGTTACGTAAACATCTTCTAAGTGATTCTACTTGCACTGTTGTACAGGCACTTGTCACCTCACATTTTGATTATTGTAATTCATTGTTATATGGACTTCCTAATTCATCCTTGAATAGGTTTCAGCGCATTCAGAATATGACAGCGCGTATTAGCCTCATTTTGAACAATTATGACAGTATATCCTCTGCATTCAAACTCCTCCACTGGCTTCCGATCAAAGAACGAATTGACTTTAAGATTTTATTACTTACAAGGTACTACATGGGAACTGCACCATCATACATTAAGGACCTGCTAACACCACGTGCAATGGGATACTCTTTACGTTCCCATGATAATTTGATTTCAAATATCCCCCGTACTCGCTGTAAGTCCTTCGGCGATAGAGCTTTCTGTGCCTGTGCCCCAAAACTGTGGAACGCACTTCCGTCAGCAATACTTAACTCCAATACTGTCAGTAGTTCAAAATCAAATCTTTAGACCTCTAATTTTAAACGTTTGTACTAATTTTTTTATATAATAACAGCCTTTTATTCATATTTAATCTTATATGTATTTATTTCTTTTTAGCTCTTGTGTTTATTGATCTATTGTTACTTTCTTCTATTTTATTTTCACTTGACTTTTCTAGGATTTATTCTGTTGGTTTTTAGTCATTTACAATATAGTTTTTCAGGAGTTAGTTCGTAATTGCTACTTTGACTAAATTTGTCTTTTACTTTGTTTTATACCCTATTTATATTATAAATATATTATATTCATTTTTTATTTTTGCTTGACTCTTTTAGGATTTATTCTGTTGGCTTTAGTCATTTAAGGTTTCAATTGCTACTTGATTTTTTTTTTTTTTATATCTTATTTGGCTATTGTACAGCACCATAGCTTATGTTTTTACATATATATATGTGCGCATTATAAATGTTTAAATAATAATAATAATAATAATAATAATAATAATAATAATAATAATAATAACTGATTAAGTGATTAATGATGAATAACTGATTAATGATGACATACCTGCATTAAAGGGTATGGCAATGAATCAGTATTCATTGAAAACTCTAGCCTTCAACACAAGAGCTTTTGTACATCATCCCAGGACCGAATGAATTCAAGTGTTTCATTCTAGCTCATTACCAAGAGAAATAACATCTGAAGTACTGCAGGTTGTAATACTTTTCTTCAATTTGTTGTCATCTCAAATAACTGATAATTTTGGTCAAATTTATTCAAAATTACATTTCTTAAAGCATTGTTCTGGTTTAAAACAGAGTTCTGGAGTAAGGCCAAAATAAAACATTTATAAGTAAATTTCAGCTTCGTTGGTTCTCTTAAAATAACTGACTGAAATTCACATTTCATTACACATTGCCAAAGTGAGGTGAAAAATTGCTTAAAGCAGGCATAATAAAGCTGACCTAAATACAAATACTGTGTTAAATCTTCCCAGGCACCAATCAATAAATCTGCAATTCACAGTATAACTGCAATTGTACCATTTTGTCTCCAAGAAGTCATTTAATATGAAGAAACCTTGAATCTTGATATATGTTTCCTTTTTCTCTCGTGACAAGAACTTCCTGAAGGTTAATAATTTTCTCTAATTTCTTTCATCTCCAATGACTTGTAATTTTGGGCAAATTTATTCAAAATTAAATTTTATACAAGAGTTGTTTTGGTTTAATACATGCTTAGAATGAGGCCAAGATAAAACATGTACATCTATGTTTCTGCTTGGCATTCATCTTTTTTTATTTATCTCTCAAAGTACCTGCAACCCATTGAATTAGAAGATACATTAACCTTTAATTACACATTGCCAAAGTTCATGTGTAAAATGCCTCTTCAAGTAGGCAAATTAAAAGCTGATCCAAAATTTTAAATATAATAGCCTAAGGCTTCTGTGTCAAATCTTCCCAGGTAATCAATAAATCTAATATTTACAGTATAACTGCACTGGTATACTTGTTCCATTTTGTTGAACATTTTGGCTCCAAGAGACTAATATTTTGGACTTATAAATCTGTTTGTCCGGAAGCAAAATCCCACTGCTTCTTCAAACACCAAAATATCTTTCTTCTTCAAAACACATAGGCTTCTAATTTCAAACCCAAAATTATCTTTCTTCTATTGTCGTACATCAGTTTGTTCTACATAATGGTGAACCAGCTTTGCTTGTTTCTTGACATTTAAATGTCATAAGTTAATGACACATTTATAAGATTCTATTGATTTAATCTTATATAGTGCTCCGACACAAGTTTTTTGTTCAATCGCTCAAACTTTATAGGTATGTGTAATCTTCTTATCAACAGACGGAGAACTTGGAAGACCTAATAAGTTATAAAGCAATATGGCACTACATGGCTTACGATACTGTAACATAATCTTGATGAAAATGAGGGGAAATGAGGAATTCTTTGAAGTAGGGCTGCTGATATGCATGTACTGTACTCTACCATAAAATGGCAGGTCAGTATTATTGACACTTTGGAAAATGGAAAAAATCAGTACATAATTATAGCTTTCTGGCAAAGCACTAAGTAACCAAAATACCAGTTTGATAGCCAGCTATATTTTGAATTCTACGTTGGAATGTAAATATGCAGTTAGCAGAGCAGTTTAAATTCAATCAGTTGTCACCTTAAAAATACAAATATGTACTGTAAGGTTTGAGGGAGAATTTTCATTGGGTCACACATTTTCTACAGGGGAAGAGTACTATGGCAAATCAGAATATCTTAAATTATGCCAAAATTCGACCCAATTTTCAGGAAATATTTATCACAAAATTAGGCATTTTTTGTTTTGTGCATATCACATTTTTTGGCTTTTTCACTGCTTTGGTACTTTTGTATTTATCCATGGATTTTATCCATTTTTTATTTAATTTTTCAGAATTGGGGACATTAGGCCCCCAGCTTCCTGTCCTGTACACTTCCACTTTAGCACCCTTTAATTTCACCATGTAGTGGTTCTCTCCCATTTAATGGCAACATTAATTGATACAAGGAGAAGTAAAATACACATACTGTGTTTTCATTTTATTTGATACTATACAATTTTGTTCTGTTTTGAAACTTAGTACAAGAATCAGATTAGGTTTTTTTTGCAAAACTGAGAGCAAATATAATTTTATGTAAAGGTTGTTAAAATTTATTCAAGTAGTAGTCATGATATCATGCTCTTTATTTTAAACTACAGATACATGTGTGTTCAATACTTACTGTCGCAGTGACCACCGACTTGTTTAAAATATGGCTCTATGCATTTTCCGCATGCATTTTCCCTTCCTACACAGGCATGCCTGCCCTGGCTGAAGCAAAGGGTCTGGACTTCATCTGGGCAGCCACTTTTAGCTTGTAATCCTGCAAAGATAAGTACGGAATTATAAGGATTTATTGTAGTTCTATACAGAGAAGTGCTGTCACGACATGGCCCTATTACGTATCGATTATCGTGGAAAAAATATCGCGATATATTGGTATATCGCAATACATTTTCAAGAAAACTGACTCACAACACAAATTGTTAATATCACTAGCGTTTATACTTCTTTTATGATGAACGCAAGCAAAAATGATTTGCTGATCTAGCAGACAACATGATCGTGTGACTATGACGTTCATCACACATCACGAATGTGTTTGGTAATTCAGTCATCGTGAACATGAATTATCTAAGTGAGAGCCTGACAGGCATGTTCTGGGCCAATTTTATGTTCTTTTTGCCAACTTATATCAGAACGTGTCAGTGTGGGGTGACGGAACATAATTTTTAATTCGTTTTATTTTTTATGTTTCACGACCTATCTTCATGCAAAAGAAGTATAACATACATCTCAAAAACTGCCAAAATGAGCTTTTGGATTGCATTAAAACATATACACAGGAGGCTGTTATCATAATGATGTAAAACAACAGAAGGATGGTCTGTACTACAGCTTAAAAACTGATGAAGTTACAGATGTGAGTAACTGGGAACAACTTGTGGTTGCTCTGCGCTAGAGTGTACATAAAAGATGATCAACCAGTAGAGAAGTTGATTGAGTTTGTAGCCTGTGAGGACACAAAGATTATTGGGTGCTTGGGGAAGGGGGGGGGGTATGAATTGAACCACAGGACTGAAGAGCCCAAACATACGATGGGGCCAGCAACATGGCTGGACATTTTAATGGTTGTGCAGTTTCCTTAAAAAAGATTGCAACTAAGGCAGTGTATTATCACTGTGCCAGCCATCAGCTAACTTTGCCCTGTATAAAGCTTCCGACATTGCTGACATCCAGGTAATGATGTCTACTGTGATATCAGTCGGTACATTTTTAAAGTATTTACCAAAGAAACAAGATATTTCAAGAAATTTTATAAAAATTACTTTTGTCAGACAAGATGGGTGGAAAAGCACACCACCATACATGACAGTGTGGCACTCTATCCAGTTATACTGCAACGCCTCTATGATATTGCAGCAAGTACTCATGAAAAGAAGTGGGATGCAATGACCACTATAGAAGCAAGGGGGCTTACGAGCTCAATGGCCAGCGCAAGATTTATCGAGCACTGCAAGTAGTGAACTATCTCTTTGGTTACACTCAAGGGTTATCAGCGCTTTTTTTAAGGGTCGGAACAGGTCGTTCTGACCGGATACGAGGAAATAGATATGATTCACTCAACACTTATACGAAGCAAGAGTATTGAAGAGTTTGCAGAGATTTTTAAGAGCATGTCCACTATGGGTAGTGTGAATATTCCACAGCGTTGTGGACAACAGATCACCCGCAGTAATGTAGAGGCAGAAAACCCAGAGGAATACTAATGAAGAGCAACATTCATTCCAATCATAGATCACCTCCTTGCACAGCTTTCTAGCAGATTTAATGTTCTGTCATCATCAGCTGTCCCTGCACTATGTCTTCTACCACGAAACAATGAAAAACTCACTGAAGATGCAATTAATAAATTCTTGGGAGTTCTGCAAGAAGGACTTGCCACAAGCGGGCTTCTTTTGCTAAGCAGTCCACTTATGGAAACGACGCTGGATGGCTTCTATAATGCCTAAACAAATTCTACATGAAACGCTGAAAGAAACCAATATTTCCATGTTTCCAAACATTCACAAGATTCTTGGCCTTCTCATGACCGTATCAGTTACGACTGCAACTATTGAGAGTGCAAACAGTGTGCTGAAGCTTATAAAGACAGCAGCCTAAAGTACAATGTTAGAATATCGCTTCAATGCTCTGCTGTTCATGCATGTAGATGATATCGATATCGATGTCCACAAAATTAGTGACATGTTTGCCCAAAGAAATCCATGCAAAATGAATCCACTATCAGAGTAAAACTGCTTTCCACATCAATTCACGTTTGTGTGATATTCATGTATTCATGTTACCTCATGATTTTTCTTCAGTTATATATTCCTTTGAATCAGTCATCTTTGTTAGAATGCTTCAAAAAAGAATTTATTTGTCAAGCTCTGATCGCTGTGACAGAATATCAAATAAGTATAATAAAGTAAAAAAAGTATAATTTGCTTAAGTACGTCTATAAAGCTATTAAAGGAATATTCCCATGGAATCTAAATTTGTTAAATACTTGATAAAGGACAATAAAGAAATGAAACAGATTGGTGAAAAACCACATAGATATGTTAATCTTACAGGAAGTTATTGCATTTGAAAGATCTCTTACAGGCATAAAAGTGACTGTTGTGCCGAGTCTAAAAGCCATTGCTATGAAATCACACACCAGGGAGTTGCTATCTAAGTAGCACCTCCCTGCACACACTCAGACACGATGTTCTCAAGTCTTTTTCTTCCAAAATGATTTAAACTATTAAAAAAATTCTTTGAAATGAAAATTCATTTTTAATTAAATACATACATAGCTGAAGACGCATCAGAAATGTTTGGCCTCAGTACAACAGTCACTTTAAAATCTTTCATTTTAATCAATAAATTCTCGTAGGAATAATATATCAACATGGTGTTTTCACAATTCCTGAAATATGTAATATGAAATATGTAATAATGAAATTCTATCAGTCTATGGAATTATTCCTTAAAAATATAATCTTTATTGAATTGATTAAATTCTGCATCAAACCGCCAGGGGTCGAATTTTACATTTTTCACCACCGATCCACGGAACAGTGCTTTCTTAAAAGACACTGTTCTGGATCAAATTTCACTGTTCCAACATTTTCGTCAATAATAATACAAACTCCTTGCTTTAAATTAAACCTAATAAACACCTTTTTCTGTCATGATATATTTGTAAGATAAATAAGAAATAAATTGAGTCATAAGGCTGCTGCGCACATGTCGAAATTCTAAGCCAAGTAAGGCTGTAACATGATCATATCGCATGTACGGGGTAAAAACATAGCGGAACGCATGATAGCTGTGTTAACACATGCAAATACATTATCAGGGATGTGGGTGAGACATCAAAACCCTTCTGAAGATTTTTAATATGTAACACAAATTATTACGTCTTCAGCAAATGGCATGGAAAGGGCCGGGGGTAGGAGGGGAGGGGGATAATTTTAACCATACCAGTGCTGAAAAATATATTTTCCCAACAGAACAAAAAAACTTATAAGGCAGTAGGAAGAAAAATGAATTCATGGGGATATTTGAACAAAAAAATAGCTTCTAACAAAAGTTATGAGCTGTTTTGTATCATGGGTAATTCTAATTCTTCCGGCCAAGTTATACGAATGACATGGTCAATTTGACCACACCACAAGGTGGAAAATTATATTTTGTATGAAGAAAATAATGGACTCATAAAAGTTCATCTTAATGAGGACATGCACCCCATTACACTAATTTCTCTGAATTACCACGCACGCACGTGTACCATTGTTTCCAGATATTTATTCTACGTACGCAGCACTTTTCAAGCAAGCGTCTTTTTTTATGAAATACTTCATGCAAGGATGTATGGTACCTCCATCCTGGCCTTGATTCAAGCACTTTCAGGCATGCGTACAAAACTTATCAATAAATTATCCAATTGGCCGACGAGTGTATAATTCTAAATGACATCATGGAAATAGTTATATCCCCCGACAGATATATCCCCACGTGCAATACTAATTGCACGTGGGAATAAATCCCCAGGTAAGCTTAGCCCAAAGTCCTGGTAGCTGTTATTTCGACAGCTCTGGGTAAGCCTGAGAACAAAACTGTTCCTCAGGTAGTACGTGCTGAAATGCTTTCCACATGAAATGTGTACTGACATACTTTCAGCAGCCCATCTATGATCGATTGCGCCAGCAACTGCAGGAAAAGAAACAATTTTCATATTCAAAAAAAATATTTCTTACAAGGGATTTTACTTTTCAAAACACATTTTATGAGCAGAAAATTAAATCTTGCAGGATGTTGATGCTATATGTTTGAGAAAAACACTGTTTCATGGAACAATGCTATTTGAAAAGTCACTGTGCTTAAAAAGCACTGTTCTTGAAACAGCAGAAACCTCATACATGGCAGATAAATAGTCAGAACTGATGAGTTCCCCCCTTCCCTTCCCTCCCCACCTTTCTCCCTCCCACCTTTCGGGAATTCCTGGATCCGCACCTGCAAAAGTGCAATTATTCGTATGTTTTTGCTTTATTCTACAGTACATGTATTTCAAAACTAAAACATTGTGCCTATTTTGATGGGATTTTTTTGCCAATTTCATATATTTTGAAAGATTTTCAATTAAGCCATTGTCTCCACAGACCTTCAAACTACTGTGTTGGAAGATCTTTACAAATTAAAAAGCAAAACGACAAAATTGGAACAAAGCTTATCAATAAGGTCAAGAAGACCTAGCAAAGACACTAATCATGGCTCTACAGTGTTCTTGAGAATGAGTACGGTAATGATGTTAAAGGATTAGTTCAGTGGTCAAGCATGTCCATCTTACATGAAAGAAACAAATGGTGAAGAAACGTTCAAAAATCTTATTCCATTAGGATCAAGATATTCAAATTTAAAGCTCTGTCTCAATGACTGGTGTAGTAAGTCTTCTATGGAGAGTTGGCGTCTTCATCCTCACATTCTTAACAAGTGTTAATGTATTCTAAAGAAAGTTTATCTAATTTTTTCACTATTCAAATGATTTTTTCTCAAATTTTCTTCAGGTGGTATATTATAAATACCTAATTTCAGTTTTACTGCTTTTTTGATATATCCAATGGTTTTTAAGTCACCAAATCGCAGGACAAAATATAATAGAATACATAAAGACTTTGAGGAATCTGAGGCTATGACATCACAACTAGTCTAATATTAGTCGTTTCTACACAAATGATACCAAACTTAGATCATCTCCTTAACGGAATAAAAATTTTAAATGCTTTCTCCATTATTTGCTTTCTTTTAAAGTCCTCTTTCATATCAGCTAGACTTGCTTAACCCCTGAACTAATCCTTTAACTTGACTTGAACAAGGACAGAATGCATTCTAAGATTGATTCCGATTTGGCAGAGTGTGACCTACATGTAGCTATATAAGTGTGACCTACATGTAGCTATATGAGTGTGACCTACTGTAGCTATATGAGTGGGACCTAGCTATATGAGTGGGACCTAGCTATATGAGTGGGACCTAGCTATATGAGTGGGACCTAGCTATATGAGTGGGACCTAGCTATATGAGTGGGACCTAGCTATATGAGTGGGACCTAGCTACTGTATATGAGTGGGACCTAGCTACTGTATATGAGTGGGACCTAGCTACTGTATATGAGTGGGACCTAGCTACTGTATATGAGTGGGACCTAGCTACTGTATATGAGTGGGACCTAGCTACTGTATATGAGTGGGACCTAGCTACTGTATATGAGTGGGACCTAGCTACTGTATATGAGTGGGACCTACCTAGCTACTGTATATGAGTGGGACCTACCTAGCTACTGTATATGAGTGGGACCTAGCTATATCAGCCTACTCAACACTTACAGAAAACTAAAATATTTTCAGACTAAATGAATGCAACAGTAGTTTACTCTACCACACGGCGATATTATCGCCGTTTTGGGTGCCCCATCTTTGACCCCGCCTCCCAAGCTCATTTTCAAAGAAGTGCTGGTAGAGTAAGGGTTAATCAACCTGCAACAAGTGTGCCAACCAACTTAAAAATCTATGCAGCCTAATTCCGGTGGGCGGCCCACTGGGTCACTGAGGCGGAACAAGCCCAACTGCTGCTTGGAAGACAGAGGGCCCTTCAATAATCAGCATGTGCTTGACCCTTACTCTATCATGTGGCGATATTACCACCGTTTTGGGTGCCCCATCTTTGTTTGACCCCACAACCCAAGCACGTTTTCAAAGAAGTACTGGTAGAGTAAGGGTTAAAAATCCAGTCATCGCACCCAGCCTCCTGTCAAATTTGTTTCGGAATGTTACTGTATAGTTGCAAGTATATACTGTATGTATGTGCAGGGAGTGGGACTATTGCTGGTCTATCTGTGTTGTGGTGTGCCTCATTTAATTGCAGCAAATTGAAAAAAGCGAAAGATAATAAAATATCGAGAGCAGTAAATGCACATACCGTATTTTCTCTAATAAATGCCCCCGGGGCGTTGCATTTGAAAAACAGGGAGGCGTTTATTCGAGGGTAAAGTATGAAGAAAAAAATGTAACTTACAAATGAACGGCAATTTCTTTTAGGCCTATGATATTAGTTTCTTTAAGCTTTTTTTGTGTTTTTAACATTATTGTGCATGGATTGTTAATGGAATATACTCTTTGCATATTTTCCACTTGGTTACGTTCGACTTACAGCCTTTTCAAGTCACATTCGGTAAGTTAAACGTACGTTGTTACATCCTGAAAGTATGAAAAATGACATGGGGGCGTTTATTAGAGGGGGCATTTATTAGAGAAAATAGGGTATATGAAGTACAGTATAATCAATGCTGAAACATTTTATCATACAGTATGTTTAAATACTACAAGTCTGTACACTCAGATCTGCACTTTTATCAATTTCTAATACGACAAGAATAAAAGTTATCAATACCGGTAAAACAATTTAATCAACTGCATTATAATAGCAGGGGGATATGGTGGTGGTGATATGGGGGTGCAAGGAGACCTCCCCCACCCCACACCTTTGCCATATCTAATATTCATAACTTTAGTATACATGCTTATTGTTTTAAATCTAAGTGTTATTTTAAGATTTTGCCCCAAGCTCTCCAAAGACAAATTTAATTTTCTGACCTTGGGGAACCTCCCCACCGAACAATTTGGTGGGAAAATCCCTTCCACGCCCACACCCCACTTTTCTACAGTCACTTATATACAACATTTTCTCTTCCAAATAATGTCAACAAATTTACATCTGTTTTATGCACAGGTCAAACTATTTGATGAACATACTGTACATGTATACTCCTTTAATGGAAGAAGATTTCTAAATAATTTCTTCTCCAATTTACTCCTTCTATTGTCCTTTTTTAAAGAAGATGAGAATGCTTGACCACTGACCCCATCATTTAAATGTATTAAGTCTCACTTGACCCAATTTGAGCAACTTTATGAAATTGTTTAAGACTTAAATTTCCTGGTAGGAGAGTACTTTGTGTAAATTCATATGCAAGTGATATTTAGGTTGTACTCAAGCAGACATGTTGTGGATGAAAATAATATCAAATTTCAACAATAACCTGCTGAACTGTTTCCCTTTAAAGTACATTGTGCACCAGTACATTTAGTGAAAAAGTCAATACTAATTACAATTTTCCAAATAGCAGTCATTTTCAGAAATCCTTTAATTTTTTTTTTCCCTTTCAAGTGAGCAAAAAAAGGATCCAAGTGAAACAACATTACATTTTGAAAATAGCATAGAGTTGTGACAAAGGACTTGTTCTGACACATTTATGCAAAATTTACCATCTACGATGGGAAGACAGTTTGAAATATTTATGTAATTCTTTGTAATTTATATTCAGTCTTTAGAATAATGACAATGCTTTCCCAACTTAAAGCTTGATTGAGGAATAGATATGATCGCAAAGCTTCTTTTTCAAATCAGTCAATCTCTTTCGAGAAATTGTGATCATAATAGGATTTACATAGGGCAATGGAAAAGTATGTCTACTCATACATCACAAATTTGCATATTAAAATCTAAATATTCAAAGAGATGTAAAATAAGTTTTCTGACCAATTAGTTTTTAGTTAAAAAACATTTCCCCCGTGAATCTTACCAGACTTCTATGCATAATGTTGCCTCATGATACATGTCCATACAGTAGATATTTAATATACACCCAGTAGTCTGGGTCAGAAAAGCACCACAAAAGTAATGCTATTTTGTGAATTTCTATCATGTTACCCTACAAAAAATAAAATTTGATGGGAGGATAATATCAATATTGATTTGTTAAGTTGCTGTATTAAAAATTAAAAACAAAGAAAAGAAACGAAGTCACATTTTGTGACAAAACTCAACTAGGATGTCAGGCATCATAGCTCTTGAAACAGAGGCTCATGCAGGGGCAGACTGGCCTATACTGTAGGTCTAGCGAACGCAGTGCAAAGTGTCGCTAGACTTGTACTCCGGTGGCATAGCAGTCCCATCCAAAAAAAGGTGTACTAACACCCTTACAAAAATATTAGCTTGCAGCAACTAACAATTTTTAGCTTGTGACAAGCTAACATTTTTAACTTTTGCAAGCATGCTGCAAGCTTGCAGCAAGCAAGCTGCAACCTAGTATTTGGAACAAATTAGCTTGCTTACGTAAGGTAGCAAAAACTATCTGCAAGTTTGCGCTAGCTAGCGAAACTTTTTGCAAGCTTGCGCAAGCTAACAAATATCTTATGTTAGCTTGTGCAAGCTAATGTTACCTCTGAAACAGAACCAAAAAGAGTAGGGGCATGGGGGAGCACACCTCTGAAACAGAACCAAACGGAGTAGGGGCATGGGGGAGCACACCTCTGAAACAGAACCAAAAGGAGTAGAGGCATGGGGGAGCACACCTCTGAAGCAGAACCCAAAGGAGTAGGGGCATGGGGGAACACACCTCTAAAACAGAACCAAACGAAGTAGGGGCATGGGGGAGCACACCTCTGAAACAGAACCAAACGAACTAGGGGCATGGGGAAGCACACCTCTGAAACAGAACCAAAAGGAGTAGGGGCATGGGGGAACACACCTCTGACACAGAACCAAAAGGAGTAGGGGCTAGGGGAACACACCTCTGACACAGAAACAAAAGGAGTAGGGGCATGGGGGAACACACCTTTGACACAGAACCAAAAGGAGTAGGGGCATGGGTGAACACACCTCTGACACAGAAACAAAAGGAGTGGGGGCATGGGGGAACACACCTCTGACACAGAACCAAAAGGAGTAGGGGCATGGGGGAGCACACCTCTGAAACAGGACCAAAAGAAGGAAACACACCTCTGACACAGAAACAAAAGGAGTAGGGACACAGAACCAAAAGGGGGGTGCACACCTCTGACACAGAAACAAAAGGAGTCACCTGACACAGAACCAAAAGGAGTAGGGGCATGGGGGAGCACACCTCTGAAACAGGACCAAAAGGAGTAGGGGCATGGGGGAACACACCTCTGAAACAGAACCAAAAGGAGTAGGGGCATGGAGGAGCACTTCTCTGAACAGAACCAAAAGGAGTAGGGGCATGGGGGAACACACCTCTGAAACAGAACCAAAAGGTTCCGATGTTTTTTCATCAACTGATTGATTTTCAAAATTTGTATTAACTGTCATGTCATGTATTAACTGTCATTGAAAATTAAATAAGCTTTTTACAAATTTTAAAGACTGTTTTACTCAGAATTCCATGCTCTTTCACATATCTTAAATCTGCTAGATGTCCCTAGTCCTTTAAGTAAAGTTACATGACCACACTGCCAGAAGACCAGACTGCATAGTTTGCGAAGTGTGCATGGAAGATAATATTTGGACTCAAAAATGTGCACCTATGTCTAGAAAATGTGCACCATTAACCATCTATTTGATAGTGGAAATAATACACAAATATTTAAAAAAAGGCTGAAGTTACAATATGCAGAAGTTTTCCTATGTTTAGGGAACTTGACTTTGATAAACTTTTTTAATGAAAAACACTAAAATTCATTGAAAGATGTGCACCTGTAGAATCAAGTGTGCACCTAGAATTATAACTCTGCACCAAAATAATGAAAATAACTTTCTCTTAATCAAAAATTACAGTAGCAAGGAAGATTAATTTTGCCGTGAAATCTGACTCAAAAATAGTGAATTTTAGCAGTATAAACTCCGAAATGTGCTAAATTTTGGTGCACTTTTGAGACGTGATATTTGGGTGACAATGTCATAACATTTCACAAAAAAGTGATTGTTTCGCTGTTTTCCTGAATGGAAGATATACATTGAATGTAACTTTAATATGTCAATAACACAACTGTGTGACAGGCATCTCAATTTGATTGGCCTATTTCACAACATTACACTGAAGCATAACTACACATTTTCATTGCACAAAAGGCCTAAGCTGAAAAAACTTGTGGTCAGAGTTGTTTCTGTGCAGTAAGTTTAGCAGTTTCATTTTTTCCCTTTTATCAAATCATTATTATTAACATTTTCAATAGATATTTGTCAAGAAATTTACTGGCTATAGAGGTGTTATGGATCTCAAACTCAAAGTCAACTCTCAAGGTTAAAGTTTGACCTACTTATGTATTGAACTTGAACCAATGCTATAACACACAGATTCAAATGATGAAGGTAAAATGTGCACAATATTATTATGTTTGTTTGTTTGATGAGGGCTTAACAGCACCAGGACAACCAGGGTCAAATTGTGCCTGAGAGGTTAGATCATTCTAGAGGTAGGAAGGAAAGAAAACTGGGGGAGATTGAGAGAAACACCAGAACTTAAAGTCAGAAAGCTGGGATCGAGAGAGGAGGTGCATGGGTGAAAAAAAACAAAGTGAAGAGAGGGGGTGGAAGAGGAGGACTAAATATGGTTGTAGAGGGAAGCAAGATGAAGGAAGGAGATAATTTTATCCTGAGGGTTTTTCTGGAAGAACTCGGCTATTGAGTTGTGGGGAGCGAGGGAAGCTCTGGGAAGGTTGTACAGGGGCAAGAAGGAGAACATGATGGACTGTGAGGGTGCAATGGCAATTGTTGCAGAGGGGTTGGGGGAGCCAATAAGGAGATGGGAGTGAGTGAGTTATTTTAAGCCAAAAAATATAATGGTACCAAGTTACTATAAAACTTAATTGCAACAGAACATATTTTAATATAATTGAATAATATAACTTAAACCATGGTATACAACTCTTGTTTTGTTCATTTTTGGAAAAACAATATTAATTTATTAATATAAGTCTTAATATTATTTGCCATTGAACTTGCACGTCAGTCATTTTTATGACCCTAACGAGTGTGCTGGAGCAATGTCCAATGATATGTACAACTAGGATGGTGAAGTAATGTAGTTTTCAAAGTAAAGACATTTTTGTGATTATTTTAAGGATTGAAAGCGATGATTCTTGTGCGTATCTGATAAAACAAAAAAGCTGATGTTGGCCATAATTTGGCCTTGATTACCATGTCGGTCAACACCTGTATTGGTGAAAGATTTTAAATTTACCAGAAGTTGGATTCACTACTAGATAATAGTAAAGGAATGTTGGGATGTAAATATTTGGACAATTCAAGTACCTTTGTAACTTACCACAGGTTCCAAATAACTTACTGTTGTAACATAGTAAATAAAGAGTGGGAGTGAAGTACTGTACATTGGCTCAGTATGAGCAGTTGAATATTTTATGTGGTTGGAGGGCTATGACCAACAGAGCTTCAACAACACAAGGCACAGGATAGGCATAGATAGGTACAATCCAAAATGTGCAATCCATACTGCATGCCTCTTAAAGGTTTATAGGCTGTACAGAGTATAATTTGCAATTCATACTGTATGCCTCTTTAAGGTTTATATGCTATACAGAGTTTAATCTGCAATTCATACTGTATGCCTCTTTAAGGTTGATAGGCTATACAGAGTTTAATCTGCAATTCATACTGTATGCCTCTTTAAGGTTGATAGGCTATACAGAGTTTAATCTGCAGGGATAATTTGATGAAAATAGAAAGTAAGACAACAATTTTGTATTCATTAGTGGTATGTGATAAAAAACATTTATTTTCTTGAAATATATATTTTTAATTGATGTTTTGGATGCTTTAATAGAAGAATGAAGGGAAGGTGGGCAAAAGCAACTGAAATTATGCTGGGGCATAAACTTTGTATTATTTTTGTTTGGTCAGATCTACGAAAGACATTTCTTTTACTTCCAAAGGGTAATCTGTACTAATAATTTTGAAAAGCAACATGAAACTGGATAACGCTAAGCCAAGGGGCATTGTTTTCTTCCTCTCACAGCCTCTCTTAAGCACTTGTTGCAAAGCGATCAGGTGTTAGTATATGATACCACCATAAATTAAAGAATACAAAAAACCTCAGAATGCCTGTCAATGTGTCAGTTACTGTACATGCGCTATATTAGTGATTTGCTATTCGAATAAGAGAAACAAGTAGAAGTTCAATGCAAATTGTAATTAAGTACTGTATTATTTCAAAAGCTGTAATTAATCTTCATTTTGCAGATAAAACAATAAAATTAATCAATCAGTGTGGAAGCTTCTTTCACCAATTTTCTCCAGGTACACCATGTCAACCAAAATGATATCCAACATGGAAGAGGACCCTGTATCTGCATCATCACACACCCTGCACATATCCATTTGCATAGCACATGCATTATCTCAGATATGCTCTAGCCTCATATATTAATGTATGATTAATTAATTAAGTAATTAATTAATGCAATCCTTAGGACAACTTTGGTAGATGTTACCAATTTAATGGACACTTTCTGAACAGATTACTTGATGAACCAGTATAGGATCATGAAGAGTAAGCCCCCTACTGTACTGTACATATGATGATGCAAATACAATGTTGTATCATGACTTAAAACAACAATTTTCTTATATTACTTTTATATTTGATATCCCAGGGTACCAGAATGGTTCAAAAAGAACTTTATATTACTTTTCTGCTCTATTATGCCTTGTGTGTCATATCAAGGACCAACACGGTATTGCCATCCAGCACGGTATCAGAGAACCGAAATACTCAAACAATTCACCATTGGTATTTGATCTATCACAAAGTACATGTACTTTTGAAGAAAAGAACATCATGTTTTAAAATGATTTTGTAAATAAATCTACTACTGGAGTATAATTTTTAGTATGTAATTTGATGTGATCTGTCTCTCTCTTCAGTCAAAATTAATCCATTGCTGTGTATCCATTTCACAGGACTTAAATACTGATTTGTGCAGTTTATTCCTCTTCACAGGTGGTATGAGCAGGGGTGGCATGTGCAGGGGTGGCATGAGCAGGGTGGAATAAGCAGGGGTGGAATGAGCAGGGGTGGCATGAGCAGGGGTGGAATGAGCAGAGTGGAATGAGCAGGGGTGGCATGAGCAGGGGTGGCATGAGCAGGGGTGGCATGAGCAGGGGTGGCATGAGCAGGGGTGGCATGAGCAGGGGTGGCATTGGGTTTTGATGCTTTAATGGGGGTGGGGAAAGGATGGCAGTTTTGTCTCCTGGAGCAAAGCAATCTTGTGGGGCTACAGTGATTTCAAGAAAACAGGGGAAAAGTGATGTTACGGAGGTAAAGCAATCTCTTGGGGCAAAGTGATCTCATAGGGGCAAAACAATCTCGCTGGGGTGAAATGATCTCACAGGCAGCAAAGAGCTCTTGCTGTAGGCAAAATGCCCAAATGTAATGCCAACACTGGGCATGAGCAGGAAATCACAACACGTTTTGTCATTGGCAAATGGCTAACCTTTGAGAGAAAGATGTTCCAATACTGCTAATTGATTTTAGCAGTCAAAGTGACAAATTATGGGTTGCGTTATCCATTCTGTAATCCTTTATCCTAAATCTTTGTGATTGACCAGATCTAATTTGAAGAAATAATGACAACAAGTGGGGTCTTAAACTCACAAAATATCACATCAAATTTGTTAGGTAATACCAAACCAAATTATTTAAGGATTGAAGCAATAAGGCAAGTTGTGATGCTATCATGTGATTAGGTCTTAATTGTGAGGGTGTTTGTTATTTGCAGGAAGGGAAATTGATTGCTCATCATAGGCGTCACCAACAAACAACCCCCCTTTTTTCGCTCAACAAAATTTTAATGTTTTTTAAAGGTGTTCTAATAAATCACATGTGTCACCAAAGAGGGTGGGTAGCCTATCAGAAAATATTCCTTCAAGAAGTTATGAAATAGGCCTATCCCAAAAATTGATGCATTTCTACACGTTATTACATCAACAAATTACGTAGATGCAATGATGGAATGCTGTACTGTACACAGCTCTAAAGCGAGTCCCTGGACTACCCGCCCCTGAAGTCAAGTCAGGACACCATTATTTTGTGATTCAACCTCCCTTTTATATTTTTTGGTGACGCCTATGTACTTATAACAATAGAGTACTTCCCCAGATCAGAATATCATAGGTTCAAACACTGGCTGGTTCATACCAAAGTGTCTTCATATCTCTTGATGTCAAACAGATTGGATAAGGTTAGAAATTGCCCACTAGTCCAAAGCTTCAAGTCAGAAAGAAAAGACCCACGAGTCCAAAGGTTCACTATTTCGAAGGTTCACTAGAATGAAGGCCAAATAGGTCTAAGGTCAAGGTTAGGGTTAGGGTATACAGTACCTTCGGACTATTAAACCTTCAGACTATTAGGCCTTTGGACTATTGGGCCTTTAGACTATTGGGCCTTTCGACTATCAGGCCTTCAGACTATTGGGTCTTAGGACTATCGGGCCTTTGGACTATCGGGGTTTCGGACTAGTGAACCTTCGGACTAGTGAACCTTCTTCTATTGGACCTTCTGACTAGTAGGCCTTTTCTTTCGGACTATTAAACCGTTAGACTATTGGGCCTTCGGACTATTGGGCCTTCAGACTATTGGGCCTTTAGACTATTGGGCCTTTAGACTATTGGGCCTTTAGACTATTGGGCCTTCGGACTATTGGGCCTTCACACTATTGGGCCTTTTGACTATTGGGCCTTAGGGCTATCGGGCCTTTGGACTATCAGGGTTTCCAACTAGTGAACCTTCGGACTAGTGAATTTTCTTCTATTGGACCTTTTGACTAGTAGGCCTTTTCTTTCCGACTATTAAACCTTTAGACTACTGGGCCTTCAGACCAATGGGCTGGCACCATAATAAGTAAGCTCATCCTGGAATCCAGTTGAAGACGAAATGAAGCTGATTAACCACTGCAGTACTTGCTACAACATATGTTAATGTTGTACTTAAATGTCCTTACATTTTATGTGCCTTCAGTGATTTGTTACTGAATGTTGCGGAGCGAGCACACTTTGTAAATTTTGCTTGGTATCATAACTTTTGAGTTTTGCTTGCTTTTAAATCTAGGGACATGCTCTGTTTCATTCTACGACTGATCAGAATAAAGTTTATCACAAAGAAAATCTCATGTATATCTTGATGAGAAAGAGAAAGAGCATTTGAGAGCTAGAAAGTCAGTTTTAGAACAGGGACTTTGTATGAACAACTAAATTGGTTGTGTAAATCAGATCGTTTCTATGCATAAATGGTAAGGCATGTGCGGCAGTAAGTAGGCACTATGGTTTGAAATGAAATTATCATCCAGCAGAATGTGTGGTAGAATGCATTAGGGTATACATATGGTGCATGTAAAGTGATTCCACCCTGCCCTTCCTCTTTCTATTTCTAACTTATCATTATCCCTGAAAACGTTTGTAAGCTAGTAACCGTTGCATGACCAGCATGCAAAAAGGGTCTGACTCAGATAGTTTGTCGATAATGCATTAGTACAACAAACAGAGGTTGCGTTAAAAAATTTTGCTTGGCGTATTTGCTTACGACAAGCCCTTGAAGTTTGGCGTATTTGTAAATTTGCCGTCGTATGTACAGGGCATTGTGTAATGTACAGGGAATTGCGCGCTAGCGAAGCATGCAAGTAATTGTTAACACACACACTTGTGTAAGCGAAAATTGCGCTTAAAATACAAAAAACAATACAAAATCGGACTATCATTATCATAAAAATTATTAAGAAAAAGTTCCTACCCAATCCTTGTATAATGTTGATTGTTGAATCATGAAATTTGGCTTAACAATCCTAAAATAAACTAGAAAATACTTTGGTTTATCGTATCCAAACTTTCATGAGGTTTAAGTGAACTTTGACCAATTGTCAACGATAATATACTTTTCAGATCTCGAACACGCCTACTTCTTTACAGTATAGTAACTTGACTTGCAGACTGTGATCACTTCACAGATACACGATTAACACAATTCAGGAGGAAAGTTGAATCCTAGCTAATAATATCGTTGACAATTGACAGCCTGCATTCAAAAGAATATCAAAACTTTCACGTACACTGTACAGTGTACATACATCATGCATAGGGCCTAAGGTCTATGTACTAGCCTTAAGTCTTTATGACAGCACTACAGGCATGTTGAATCATTCGGCCGTTAGTCTCGTAGTTGTGTCTTTTTTCTTTTATTCATAAGTAATTCAAAATTTGTGTGTGAAATAAAACTTTGAATCGCATCAGAGAGGTAAGATGAAAATTCTGGCGTAAAATTCCACATGCTATATCTAAATCTTACGACGCAGGTACAACCAACTTTGAATCGCAACAGAGAGGTAAGATGAAAATTCTGGCGTAAAATTCCACATGCTATATCTAAATCTTACAACGCAGGTACAACCTGTGTCGTAAGAAACTTCAGCCATGGCGTAATATACGACAAATTAGTCGTTAACGGAATCTCTGACAACAAGTAAATTATGATTGATATGTCATACCGCAGGGTGGTCAATGATCAAATGGGAGAGGGACACAAACAAATCTCACGCTACAAAAGTATGCATCCTACCTCAGGTCGCTCCCAATAATTATTTTATGCGAACGAATATGCTTATACAGTACCACTTCCTTCACTTTAGATAATTTTATCATCTTAAACTAAAACAATAGCAATTCTTCAAAATACTATTGCTGAAACTCCCATTAAAATGTGTTTAAATGATGCAAATGATGCATATCTTTGCAATATTTTTTCTTTATTTTGACCATTATAATATCATTCATGCTAAAATGTTCACCCCCCTGTCCTCAAACGACACTACAAATTGCAACCATAAAGGTACTTACAGTGTTATGATGCATAGGAAAAACATCGAAATATGTTGATTTTTGTTTCCTTCCCAGGAGGACTCTCACAACAGGATATGACACTTATAATATTTTCGTAGAAAATTCTATTGAATTCTACTCCTTACAAAAAAGTAAGAGAGCAGGAGAGAAAAGCAGTCAAATTTGATCTATCTTGAAGACTAATACACTTCCCTCTTTCTTAACAGTCAATTGCTTGCAAGCTGTGTCAATTCATGAAGAAATGATAATTGATTGTTTTTGTTACATTGTACTTGACATCAAATTTCAAATCAATTGATGATAAAATGCAAATAGTGGGATTTAGCCAGATTTTGTTATTAAAAAAAATGACTGGAATGTCAATCTTAATTGACCTTTTGTAGTCCTCAAAATATGTTTCAAATTTCTTTTGTGCAGGGAAAAGATTTTAAAAAGAAATAATCTTGCAAGTTTGAAGAGTTTCTTGACCAAGTTTGTCATCAATTATAACAAAGAGGCAACAATCTACAATTGTTGTATCGTTCCTATGCAACATTACACATTAAACCTAATACCCCATTGCACTACTTTTTAAGTGCTATATGCATAAAATTATGCCTGTATTCAAGACCCTGCCATATTTGTTGTGCCAATGGAATTGATGCGGCATTTGCTCTACTTTGCAGGGAAAGTATGTCTTAATTTAATACAAATGTTGATCATTTTCAGAAAATTGCGAAAATATATAATAAAATGAATGATATTTCAGGGTTTTTCAAAGTGCTCCAAATCTAATGTTTTGCGATTGTATCACTGATATCTGCATGCCTATTTGAGAGTGAGAAAAAAGGTCCTCAGCTCAATTAAAATCATATTTAAATGGGTCTAGAATGTAGGGTATACTTTTTTTCTTACTTGTAATACGGTTAAATTTCATATTTATTCCCGTTTTCTGCAAATTTGTGACATATTTTAGGTTATCTTATACTTAGCTAACACAGCAACGAATGTAAACACCTAGGCCTATGCATCGTGAATATTCATAGTTATGCATTCGTGCGCAGCGCTCTAAACTAAAGTCCCACTGAGGAAATGTATGCTGAACATACAGTATATGTGGGACAGCCAACCATCACTAGTGGCAGCCATACTAATATACGACTGGCATCAGTCCGACAGTAGCCTACTACGAGAAGTTCCACTACTGGTGCGGTAAAAAACTTGATAGTCTTCCATCAAACTAAACACAATCTCGCCTAGGCCTACATACATATTTCTTGAAGTTAAACATTATAGGCCCACACAATTTCTAATCCAATACATACAGGTATAAAGAATGAATGAATAGGCCTAACTATCAGACCCCTAGCTTGATTTAAATAGGGGCAGGATGCTAGACTTGTTGAGAGGCATATTAATGCGCGCGCGAAGCGCTGCATCTTTTCGGCATGGAGTCCAGACAGGACAAACAAACAGGACAATTGCTCACTATGCTATCATTCTGTATTCATTTATGAGGTTAATTAAGATTAAGTTTTTTTTTTTCTCATGAGGGGCAGGGCGGACCCCAGGGGGGAGGGCGGATCCACGGAGGGGCGAGCCGCCACTGTAAAACAGCAAAGCTAGGGCTCTGACTAAAGAACACATAGGACCTAGGCTACTATGAATTTTTTTGAAACTATATACGCGGAACTAGTATATGTGCAGCTAATCTACACTAACGATACGCCGACGCATTATGCAGGGTAATTTGTACAGTGCAATACACTGCAGTCTGCACTGTGCTTAAAATGTTTTTTTGAACCATACTTTACCTTCATCATTGTCCTCCGATGATGATATACATATAAACAATAAAACTACAAATAAGACTTGAAATATAAACTGAAGATTCCTCTCCATATTCCAATTAAATTTAAGTTCCAGAGTGTCCAAATTCTTCCTTACTCCATTAGAAATAAAATGAAAAAATTTAATTTGCGATTTTTTCGTCCACAACCGGCGGTGCCACACTAACATGACAATGTTCGTGAAGGCTTGGCAACACAAAGATGAAGGCGGGTGCGCTCGTCTTCATTACCACACTTCGATGAACAACTTTCAAAACAACCTTTTTCTAATAGGTGCGCTACTTGACACTATTTGCAAGGCAATAGATCCGCCAAAGGCAAAATGACGTCATCCGGTGGCAATTTTGTAAACAAACTTCTTCTTCTTTTTTTTTGGTATGCAAAGCGCTATAGTGCGCGCAGCGCAAACTACCAAATCGTACAACGCAGCACGTCTGTAGAAAACGTAAACAAATAAACTATATTTATCCAAATTGTGCCTCCAAAATGCTTTTTGACCGTACATATTTCACTTAAAAGGAGCTGTTATTTATTCTGGAAGCCTAATTTGGCGTCAAAACTACAATTTTTAAATCAATTCTTACGAGATGATAATTAATAACAGTTAGGCTTAACAAGTTTAAAGTGTGAGCGAACTTTTGTCTAGGGGCTAACGTTTGGGCCGATATTCGATAACGCCGAACTTAAGTCTTATCTTACAAGTTACATGTCTTAATTGGGCTAACTGTAACGTGAGTGCACTTCATTTTTGCTGAAAAAAGAAACAAAACGAAAAAAATTAAAACGAACAACAAGTGTAGATTTCGTTCATGAATTTCGACTAAATTCCACTTCAAAGGCCTAAGTTAATAACAGGCCTAATGTCAGTATTTAATTTGTGCATGACGTAAGATTCAACACAAACGTAATACTAACCTTAATATACTTACAAATACTAGGCAAGACATTAGAAGATAAATAGGGCAGAGGAGAGGTATTTAGGCCTCAAAGCAAGAAAAATATGTGTCTTAAAAGTAATATGTTGAAAGGTTTTTCTTACTTTGATTTGGGTATGAATTTTCATTTAATTTCAGTATGAACTTTCGTGCTACAAATCAATTCAATTCAAACTAACGTTAGCCCAGTAAATAATTTAAACAACACATTGCAAATAGGGTACTGCATTATTGGCGCTTCACTTAAGTTATAAAACTTAGCTTAATTTAATTTAAGCATTGTTTTTTGCATGGTATCCACTCAATTGTTGACTACATTTAGGCCTTTCTCATTAACATGTTTATGTACCTAGCTCACTGTATTATTTTTTAACTCTAAAAATTAGGACTGTCTACTGACCTTTATAAGTTGTAACACTACATGTAGCCTTTCATCTGACAAGCAGTACTGAAATGCTCATATTTAACTATTTATAGACTGACCACATTTGGGATGCAATGAAATCATGAACTGAGCTTGATGATCCTTTCAAGATCATTGGTAATTAATATTCTGTTAAAGTTAAGTTTAGGCTAAATTAGTCAAAATAGGCCCATGATATACAAATATTAGCAATGGGTGTGGAAGGTGTCTTATTAGTAGTTTCACCAACATTGTAAACAACTTTACAATTTTCTGTCACAATTAAGAATTGTGGGCATATTTTATTTCTAAAAACTAAAAACAAAATAGTGATTGCTAAAGTTATATATGATATGTGACGAAAACACTTTTTGATATTTCTTTGAGTGAATATAAAGAGGGATGGCTGACCTGTGAAAGTCTCAAATTTGCCATGAAAATTTTATATAGGCCTACTTTCATTTTACTTCATTGGAAAAGTGTTCGCATGACTCTATACAAGTTATTTAAGAAAATTTTGTATTTTCTCATTTGATAATATTCCTGGAATATTCCTTTACATGCATACAGGTACATAATAATCATATTACTATATCAATATTTGGCTTCTTACATAGATGATAATTTTCCTGAAAGTGTTCACATTTTTGATGACAATTTGGTCTTCAAGCATACACAAAGTTCACCTATTAAGTGAATTTTTAGTGTAGGCAAACAAAAAGTAAGCATAGATGCAATATTTATATGTATTACTACACATTTCATACACTATGATTTAACACACCAAAGTGTATGTACACATCCACACTATCAACTTGCATAACAGGTAGGCCTAATTCAAACATTAAAATAATCACATTTGGATGATCATGCATATAGTCTGAGAATATGATCTTATGATGTGATGAATAGACCATTTTGGTTTCCTTTTTATTCAAATCACTCATCATTCATCTGAAAGCTAGTTAAAGGAGACATAAAATCTGATACTATTATTATTGTATATGATAGAGGATACAAATCTTAACCAACTACCAAAAACAGCAAGTCAAAATCTTATTTCTATCTCAAGTTATTCATGTTTGAAGTTGACACATGGAGGCTGCCATTTCGTTCAATTCTTCATTAAAATATTGTGCATGATGACATAATTTCCCCAAAAGGGCCCTAAGGAATTTAATGTAATTCTTTATAAATGTGATTAAAGTTTTTATTCCAAAATAATGTGACTCAAAGTTTTGACAAAATGTTTTTTTTTTTATTTCATGTGCCCACAAAAATGTTCTTGACCCTTGAATACGAATTTGTTTTCTCATAACCTAGAAATCTTGAGGTAGATTATAAAAAAATACAAAGCATTCCAACATCCTGCTGGGCTGATGACATCATAATCTGCATGTTTTGAAATCAAAATGGCGGCTCTCATATTACTATTTAGTAGTATAATTAAAGTTTTGAATAAGTATACCTACAATTGTGGTAGATTGCTTAAGGGGGTATAAAAGTTGGTCAGAAAATTTTATTATTTTTAATTCTATCATGAAATAAGGATTGTGTCAGACTTTGTGTCTCCTTCAAGGAGTAGCTAGATAAGGTCTGACTGTTATATATGCTATAGCCACTACATGGCTGTTATACACAAGAATATGCAAGTAGTGCCTTGCAAGTAGTGCCTACTGAGTGCGTTGTTTATCTCACTAGATAAGGTCAGGCCTTGTTAAAATATATAATAGCAAATATAAAATCAAATATCAGTGAAAAATTGGGAAAAAGACAAATACAACAAAGGAACAAACCATACATTAAAATGTATGATAAAATCTGAGGCATTCCAAGTTTTGAAGATAGTATTGTGTGAGTATAATATGAACATACAGTAAGTACATCATTTCAATCTTATGTCCTTCTGAAGCTTGATGTTGAATGTACTTTCAGTGGTGATATGGAATAAAAAAAGAGTGTATAAACTTGGTGAATACATCAGCAGGTATTTGCAATTATTAAAATGACCAATTTTGCATTGTGTGATTTCTTATAGTGCCTTCAAAACCATTCCCTCCATGTAGCCTAGCATGAATATCAAACTTTTTAAAAGGTACAACAATTCTTGATATTTAATATCATTATATCTACAATTTATAGCCATTCTATATAGGTATCTTGTATCGTTCAAAATAGTGTAAAAAGAAGCTTAATTCAGTAATTCGGTGCCCTTGCTTTGTTGAGAAAACACACACAAGGTCCACCCTAAACCAAAAATTTATATAAATCCTAGAGATAAATCCCAGATCAAATCCACATCTAGATTTGATATAAATCACATGCATAACCAGATGAAGACTATGAAATGTATTTGTATACATCCTGCTGTTTTTTACGTGAGTGTTCTGATGTTCTTTCTGTTCTCCTGAGTATCATCTTTTCAAAGAAAATCAGAGAAATGCATGTAACACTCAGTGGCGTAGCTAGTCAACAGTCAACATCAATTTTATAAATGGCATATGCCTCTATGTGTCGCTCACTAAGTTTTATTTGATTTTTTCTTTTAAGTGTCAGTTTCAGTAAATAGTACTGTAGTAACAGTAATTGTTGCAAAATTGCATGTCATCCTTTTTATGATTTGCAAAAGAGTGGGTGGCACGTACCCCCCTTTCTCCTGTCCCCTGTCCCCATTCTCCGTGGCCCATGCCTCTGAACAAATATTATACATTTTATGATAACATTTTCAAGCAAAGCCAGGAGGCTGCAGTAGTCTTGTCAGAGGGAGCTGTCATTTCAGACAGCTAACAGGCTAAAAGAACTTCTTCCATTTGGGCACTTTTCAGTTCATCCACTCTTTGGCAGGGGAGGAGGGGGGGGGGGGTAATTGTTTATTGTCGTCGCCAGGCCGTAAGTCTCTTTCACAAAGTGGGAGGAGAGACTGGTTGCGAAGGAGTTGAGTTGGAAAACTTTATCAAGTGCTCCAACTCTAAGTGCTGAAGAGTAGGCCTAGCATGATGATATCACATTTCGTTAATAAGTTATCGCAGCTTTGACCTTAACAAAGTACAAACTGCGGCTTTTCTTTTTCAACACAACAATAAGACCCTTCCTTTACAATTGCTTTGACAATTTTTTGAACAACAAATACTATTCACTCATTAAACACTAAGATGACTTATACATACTTCTAGGTTCAGAGTATAGGGAGGTGGGTGGGGAGGGAGAGGTTCCCAGAAAAGTTTCTAAATTGGGATAATCTTTGTTGTTTATATATTGTACCGAACCGGCCAAGGTTAAAAAAACAGCACACCAAGAGGGAATATTTAAGTCTCATATCTCTGACGTTTATTAAGAATAACTCCAACAGTGCATACAATCTTACTTTCCCATGCTTTCTTCCACAACCATCAGACTATGGGAGAGTAATTATGCTATTGTTTACCCTATTTGCTGCAGCAGTGAGTTGCCATTTAGAAGGAAACTCCCTGGCTGCAGTTAGACCTAAAACTGAACTGATAAGAACTGGCTGATTTATCTTAGTGATGAGTCGTGCAAACTAACAGTTGAGAAAACATCGCCTTAGCCAAGCCTAATCTAATATATTTAAGCTGGCTAGGCTTCTGTTTGTTCGTTTGATGAGGGTTAACGGCACCACGACAGCAAACGTTAAATTGTGCCTGAGAGCTTAGATTATTCCAGAGAAAAAGAAAACAGGGGGGAATAAGAGAAACACGAGAACTAAAAGCCAGAAAGCTGGGATTGAGAGAGAAAGTGCATGGGTTATGAAAAAAAAAGTAGAGAGGGGGGGTAAATATGGTTTTAGAGGGAAGCATGATGAAAGAAAAAGATAATTTTATCCAGGGTTTTTTTTTCTGGAAGAGCTCGGCTATTGAATTGTGGGGAGCGAGGGAAGTTCTGGGATGGTTTACAGTGGGCAAGCAAGGAGGACGTGGTGGATTGTGATGGTGCAATGGCAATTGTGGTCGAGGAATGGGCGAGCCAATAAGGAAGTGGGAGTGAGTGAGGTGGGTGTAATCTATTCTAAGGCGGGTAATGTGAATGTTGTCGGGATGGGAGAGGTTGTGGATGGTGGGTTTGATCGGAATGGTGGGCTGCATAACGTGGAGTTTGTTATTAATTTAAAGTCCCATGAGGTTTGCCAGCGGTCACGAACAAGGGAAGCGATAAGCGGTTTGATGTCAAAATTGGTTTTGGGAAAGGGTGGAGTGGGGGAGGCGGGGGGGGGCGGAGTGGGGGTTGGGGAGGCGGGGGGTTGTTGTCAATGCCAGGGATGTCAACATGGCTGGGTATCCAAAAGAAAAGAAAACTTTCCCTGCAGGAGTGTGGGGGGGGGGGGGGGTGCGAAAGGAGTTTACGGAGGAGGATGTGGGATTATCCCATTTAAGATTGAGTAAAAAAAAAGTAAGGACAGCCTTGGAATTGGAGAAGACGGCAAAGTGGCTGAGCGGGGAGTACTCAATAAAGTTGAGGGCGAGAAGGATGGCCTTGGCCTCGGCCGAGAAGATGGATGAGTAGTCGGGAAGCCTGCTATTGAGGGTGACGTCTTGGATGACGGCAGCAGCAGCTGTTTTGTCGCCTTCCTTGGTAGCCATCAGTATAGATGTAGATATAGTTTGAGAGTTGGTCTTTGATTTGGTTGTGGAGGTTATTGAAGAGGTTAGGGTGGGTTTGGATTTTGTGATGAGTGGAGAGGCCCGTGTGGATAGAAGGGAGGGGGTGACCCAGGGAGGAAAAGTGGGCCAGGAGAAGGTGCCAAGAGTGCCGGGATTGATACCGTGAAGGAGGTCTGGTTTAATGCATAAGCTGAAGGGAGGGGAATAAGGTTTTAGTCTTATCAAAGAGAGTGGAGAAATTAGGGCAGCTAATGAGGTTGTAAACAGGGTTCTACGTGTTGGTGAGGGCTCTAAAAGCGTAGGAGAGGCTAAACTTTCTACACCTTAGCAGAAAGGGGGTTCGTTGGTTTCAACGTGAAAGCTTGTGATAGGGGAGGTCCTGTAGGTCACCCAGACAAAGCAGGACGGCTTCGTTTTATATGGTGTTAATGTGGTTGAGGTAAGAGTTGTGAGCGGCACAATAGACAATATTGCCGTTGTCGAGCTTGGCACGAATGGTGAGCCTGAAGATTTTGAGGAGAGCATAGGGGTTCGCAACCCAAGTGGTGTTGAAGAGGAGGCAGAGAATTTTCAGGGAGCTGTTGCATTTTGTTTCAGGTTGGTGATGCCTTGCTTATAGGAGAGCTTGGGTTTAGTGTTAAACCCAGGAACTTAGTGTGGTCAACTTTAAGGATGCGATTGCCATTGAGCACGAGGTTCGGGTTGGGGTGGACGTTGTTGAAATGACAGAAGTGTATACAGACTGTTTTATCTTTGGAGAATTTAAAACCATTATTGTTGCACCATTCTTGCAGTCGGTTGAGGCTGAGTTGGAGCCCGTTTTTGGCAAGAGGAAAGCTAGGGGAGGAGTAGTAGATGGTGAAGTCGTCCACGTAGGGGCACATTTGATGTTTGGGTCAAGGTTGTCTGCGATGTCGTTAATGCTCAGGTTGAAGAGAGTGGGAGAGAGGATGCTGTCTTGGGGAAGCCCACTTCATGGGGTGTGGTTGGGGAGGGTGTGACTAATAAGAACTTGGAACTGCCTAGGTGAGAGGAAGTTTTGTTTAAAGATGGGGAGGTGGCCTCTGAGGCCGATGGTGTTAAGCTTGCGGGTAATGCCGTATTTCCAAGTAGTGTCGAAAGCTTTCTTGAGGTCGAAAAAGATGGCAATGAGGTGTTCTTCTTTTTTTGCAAAGGTTTTCTGGATAGCGGTGTCGAGCGTAATTAACTGGTCCAGGGTATTGCGACGTTTCCGGAAGCCGCTTTGGTGAAGGGAGAGGATTATGTTGGTCTCAAGAACCAGTTTAGTCTCTGGTTAATTATCCTTTCCATAATTTTACTGAGACAGCATGTTAGGGCGATCGGGCGGTAGCTGGAGGAGACGGTGCTGTCCTTTCCCGTTTAGTGACGATGGTGATGATAGCTGTCCTCTAGATAGGGGGAAAGGAGTGTGAGGACCAAATGTGCTTGAGGATGGTGAGTAGGTAGTGGTGGCCTTGTTGGGGAGGTGTTTCAGGAACTGGTAGGAGATGTTATCTTGGAGGTGCAGCCAGCGTCATGGAGGGCTTGGTTTAATTCAGAAAGGATAAGAGGGGTGTTGTAGCTCTCGGTGTTGTCGGAGGAAAAGGTGATACTCCGGGCTTCATCGCGAGCTTTTTTGGCTTTGTAAGCATTGGGGTAGCTGGCCGAGGACGAAATGTTGCTGAAAGAAGCGGCGAGGTGGTTAACGATGTCTTTTATCGCGGTGAGACTAAGATTACCATTCAGGAGAGATGGGAGACTTGCCCATCCTGCAGTGGAAGCTGTTAACCATTCTCCAAATCTTCTTAGTGGTGGTGAGAGAAGAGATAAAGTTGTTACAAGCGTTGGTTTTACTGTCCTTCATAGTGCGCCTGATGGCTTTGGCACGGCTGATGCGAAAGAAGTTGAGGTTGTGGGTGGTCGGGTTAGTTTTGAAGTTTTTGAGGGCCCTTTTTCTGTTCTTGATGGCGATTTTGCAGCCATCATTAACCAGAGGCTGGGGGTAATTAAGGAGGATGGAGGTTTTGTGAATAAAGCTTGTGGCGATGTTGATAAGGATGTTACTGAAGTTTGACATGGGATCCTCACCCTCGAGGAGATGAGGGGGAGAGCAAGTCGCAGATGGTTTCTAAAATGGGCCACTCGGCCTTCTTGAGGCTCCAGTTGGGGATGTGATCTGTGGGGTTTGAAGGTTGGAGTGAATAAGAATAGGGTAATGGTCACTTCCACAGAGATTAGGAGTGACCTTCCGGCTAAAATTAAGGAGGAGTTTGGGGAACAGATAGCCAGGTCAATACAGGTAAAGGAGGCTGTGGCAGGGTAAAGGTAGGTGGGGGAGTAAGTGATGAGCAAGGAGAGGTTGTGCTGTCGAAGAGTGTTTTCAACGAGCTTGCCTCTAAGTGTGGTGGTAATGGAGCCCCACAGGGGGTTGTGGGCTTTGAAGTCACCATGAAGGGGAGGGCAGCTGAGAGACGAGGTTTGTTAAGGCTGGTTGGCTAAAAGTTGGCATAGCAAAGAGTGAAGGTTTTGTGGAGGAAGATAGACATACAGATGGCCTGAAGGTCGATGTTCACATGGAACAGGGATGTGTGGGATATCGTGTCCAACGATAACGGAGACGCCCCCGCGAACCCTGTCGGCATCCATTTGCTGTTTATGGTAGCAAGCGAAGCTGTTGAGGGAATAATGATCAGTGGTTTTCAAGGTTTCTTGTAGGCAGAAGACGACCGGGTTGATGGTGGTGGCCAGTGGGTCAATTTCTTCTGAATTGGCCTTAAGGCTCCTGATGTTCCATTGTTTAATGTTGTGGGTGTTATTGTAGATATTTGTGTTGCACGCCATAATGAGGCAAGGGGTTATCTGGAGGAAGATCTGTTGGGACTAAGTTGGCTTGTTTTTTCTTTGGACATGTTGGATCTGTCCCTGTTTCTTTGGGAACGGTTGTTTTGAAAGTTGGACGAGAAGTATGTTTGGTGTGTTCGGTAATTAAACAATCCATGTCCTCTTCAGTGTCATACGTGTGGGGTTGATTGGCTGTTTGTTAGTTTGTTGTTTGTTTGTTAGTTTGTTGGTTTGATGTTTGTTGTTCAGGTTAGCAAGAGTTTAAAGTTTGATGGCATTAAATTTGGTGTTGGGGTAGGGGACGGACGTGGTTTTAGAAAAGCAAGGAAAGTCTGGGAGAGAAGTGGTGGTATAGGTGGTTTGGGTAATGGGTGTGGTTGGGTTGTTGGCAATGGTGATGGGCTTAGGACTGGGTAAGAAGATCCAAGATTTTGGCTGGTCACTGCAACTGTCAGCACGCTCCCAACAAAACAAAACTGTGAGTCTGGTGTGAAATGAAATACTCATTGTTCTTAGTTTGTGCAGGCTGGCAGCCGAAATCCTATCGCATTAGCCAAGCCTAATATGCTGGTTAGGCTTCTGTAATGGTCAATACAGCTGCCAGTCTGAACTCCTCAAGCTCTGAACTCAAGTCCTGACTGTTTAGCTTGCTTCTCAGCTATTACTCACTGATTCTTAATAAAACACACCTTAGTGTCACATGATCAACAATGACCAATGGAATTTGCACAAGTAGTGTCTACTAAACACATTAACATACCAGATGCCTAACTGGTAATCTCATTTACATACTTGATTTTTAACAAGAACCCAAAAGAAATGCAAATTAGGGAATGTGGCCAGTAAGTCCCTCTTTGTATAACCTAAAAAATGCAAATGTTGTCTATAGCTCCACTATCACCATAGCCATTAACAAGAACCTTAACATACTTGATTACATAACACTATCACTGCCTTGTAATAAACGAGATGAACTTCAAGTGACTTCAAAACCACGAGGAAGGAATAGAGACGGGGAGGGGGGGGGGGTATGACCAGTGTAGTAGAAAGATGACCGGTGCGGTATACAGTGTGATGTCATAGTAGAGGTCGCTCTTTATGTATTTGTATGAAAATATTTTTTCTTATTACAAGAGTATTAGGTACATAAGCAGATGGGCAAATCATGTTTTTGCAAAGTGTATTGTTATACCCCATCCCAACAATTACAAAGAAAATGCTTCCAATAATTAGAAAAAAGTTGTATACTAATCAACTTCAAAGAAATAAATAAACATTGTCTTGAAAGTGCACCTTCGCGAAACATTCTTCAATCTTGCAGAAAGCTTTAATCCGCACCAAATTAATGTTAAGACCGGGCCAAATGTTTTCAACCCCGGCCCCAACAAGGCTTAATTCGACCCTGGCCCTATCATATAAACTTCAGGTTTTTGAGATGATACCACATGTTTTACCTACCTCTTCAGCAGTCCCGTATAATGGTATTCTTTCTAAACTGCTAAAAGCCCCAACAAGTAAACTTTATATAGGCTGAAAGTTTACTTTTCATTAAACCTCTTATAGAATGTAAAACTGGACTAAAATCAGAATCTTATTTGCATAATTTTTTCAAAAAGATAGCCATATGCACCAATGTGCCTCTGAGCTCGCGAGCAGCGAATGTGTAAGTACATATATTTATCTGGGTCATTTTTCGGAAACAAATCATTTGGAACTTGTATCATTCATGGGCTTAAATGACCAACTTTATCATTCATGGGTTTAATGACCAACTTGTATCATTCATGGGCTTAATTGACCAACGTGTATCATTTATGGGCTTAAATGACTAACTTGTATCATTCATGGGCTTAATTGACCAACTTGTATCATTCATGGGCTTAAATGACCTACTTGTACCATTCATGGGCTTAAATGACTTACACAACTGTATATACCCTGGAACTGTTGTGAAACGGAAAAGTTGCGGAATTTATTCATTCGGTAAACTAAAGGCATTATCAAATATCAAAGGATAAATATCAGAGGGCAAGTACGCAAAGTAATATTATTAGGCTCCATAATTGTTGAATGAAGTAGCATTTATTCCTTTCTTTAAATAGACCTACTTATTATGCAAATATAGACCTACTTATGATGCAAATGAATGACTTTAAGAGTGTTGCATTTAACAGTTTGAGGACATGTTTTGAGTTTGCATTTGCAGTAATGTCAACGGCTTGTGGGAAAACAGTCTTGTTTTCTCTTTACCTACAATTTTATTTATACTCGGTCGTTTACGCCTCCGTATGTGTGTTTGTCTGTTTGTGCGTCATAAGCATATAATATCTCAAAATTAGTGGATGGATGTTGATCGAACAAATTGGTGCACAGTTTGTATTCTGTGCCCGGCTTGTATTTTGTTAAACACATTGGACTAGATGGCAATTCCTTGTCCTATAGCCGAATGGGGGCGGGGCTTTCGCTGTTTGGTAAGATTCAGATCGCAAGGTTCGTTGGGTTCGTTGTGTTGTCTAAACTTGCCTATGTAGACTCGGTTCTTCACCTATAACCAGAGCTATCATTAAAGATAGGATTTTAAACCGCGGTTTGTTTGGAACGGTACTGATAAAATTAAACGTTTACCTCTGATCAATGATTACAACGGCGCGGGGTTTAAAGATATTTTGCATTGACACTTTTCTGAGAGCCACAAAGTTATGTGGGTTAAGCGGTTATTTACGTCGTGCTCCTTGGGGTGGAGGGCTATATTTCTACATTATCTACAGAATGTTGGTGACTTGCTCATTTTTCATTGTAATTTTGATTGAGTAATCAATGCCCGAGCTCTCTAGGAATGTTCTGCTATGCTGGATTAACTTTAAAAATGTAACGTCTTTTGCACACTAAACTGCTAAAAAATATATTCCAAATAGTTTAAAATAAGGATAATAAGGTTGGTGATAAACAAATTTACATGTCGAGTATCTTTGTGTAAGGTTTTTGTAGAGTTTGGGATTTTGTAGATATTTCTGGAAAGTTCCTATCCTTCTATAATTTAAAGCATGTGGGCCTCTCGAGCGTGGAGATACTTTAAACAATACAATTCTTCTAAAGTGGAAGAAGGATATAACAACTTTTCTCTCAAAGGATACTTACATTTGACTAAGGATATTTGTAATTTACTGCTTTTTAAATATGTGTGAGGCCAACGGCCTGGGGTTAACTTCAGAAAAGCTATGACTATATGCAGATGATCAAATCAAGAGCATTTTCCATGCTTTTTCTTACTACGATTGATAGTAAGAGCCGACAGTTTCAGTTTAAAATCATACATGATATACTTCTGCTCAACAATTGGTTGTATAAGAATAGAATTGTAGATTGTCAGCTCTGTGCCTTTTGTAATACTGAACCAGAGATTCTACAACACTTTTTTTTGCAAACTTTGAAATAACCAAAAGATTCTGGCCCTGTGTTGACGCTCAGTCTCTTTTAAGCCACCTCAGCTTCTTAAACTTAAACGCTCATTCGATTCTCCATGGGTTTTTTGTAATGATTTAAAAATGATCAATCAATTAATTCTTACAAGGAAGCAAGTTTTAAGTGCAAATGGAACAACACTCGTCCTCTGTCATGTAGTTTCCAAGTAAACTGATCAGGGAGATTTATATTGTTCAGATAAAACGAAAAAGATTCTGCAATCCATTCTAGAAAATGGCGAGCCGCATCTCATTTAATTGGAAACGTTTGATCTTCTTCGGAAATGATATTATCTTCAATTACAATTTTGTTGTCACCTTTAAAAAAATTATTCTGTCAAAGTTGAGTTGAGAATGCATTTCATGCAAA
>JAIGNY010001348.1:527500-610000 GCA_020152595.1 Chiridota heheva | reverse complement strand
TTTGAACTATTTAGGGACATCACAATCAAGAATTCTTTAAAGCTACCGGAGCTTCGCCCGCCCCTGGACCCCTTCCAAGGCATAGTCCATGAGGCCCGTAAGTTTGCACAAATTTTCTCATTTGCATCGAAAATTTCCCATCTGCTTGTTTTGTTTAGAAATGGTAACCCAAATAAAAATAAACTTGTTTTTTTTTATCAATCAATCATTTCAACTTTGTGTTGATTTTCAGCCATTTTGGAGCATCAAAACAAGAAATCTTCGGCTGAGCACACGGTGTTACATACAGTGTTGCACAGTGCTGTGTTTGGCACTTCAGTACTAAACCACAAGCCAAAATCTCTGGCGACGCCATGGTGGTGGTGGTGATGTGTGTGTGTTAGGGAAAGATTTGTTCCCAAATGTTCTATATTTGGTCGATTTGTTCCCAAATGTTCTATATTTGTGTCATTCTACGTTTTAAAATAAGTCGGGCAAATGCACATTTTCGTCGGACAAATTTGACTTACACCCCCTTGGCTCGATGTCAATTTGCGTTCCTGCACGCAGTAGCACAACAATAGGATGAGTAGTGTTTTGGAGAGATGAGGGAGAAGGGAGACTTTAGAACAGTTAAGACAGGGAGACATATAACATTATGTGATAGGTTTGTTATGGATCCACAATCACCCAATTCCCCACAGGTCCTCGGGAGTCTAGTTACGTCACTGTCCACACTTCTCATTTTGCATTATTATACAACTTTGTGTAATTGGGCTTTCTTTTTATTGTTATTTGTTATAATCTATTCTAATTCGGTAAAGACGTTCATCAATTTCAGACCAACAAAATTCGAGTCTTTATTTCATTCAAATTCCAGAATTCTTAAACATAGAATCTCTCATAATTTTTGGTGACTCAAATTTAGGGTAAAAACAAGGGCGGGCGTGTGATGTTGATTTGGGGAGCAAACTACCAAGTTCGTACTAATAACTTTACCCACCTACTACCAGAAGGGACTACATCATCTTTTGGCAAAAGTTGATAGTCTTATTTTTGTTGATTGAGGGGGCAAATAACGCTATTGAAAAATATTGAGGGAACTGACCCCTAACCCCCTTACGTACAGATTTGGAGCTTTCTGCCCGGTCAAACATCACAAATGTATATAGCTGTCTTAAAGTCTCCCCCTCCTCAGTCTACGAATAACTCTCAAATTACTTCCTAAACTTTGTATCATCATTATCATGATTATAAATTTGACCTATTAAGTTTACCAAGCCGGATACTGATTTTGGTCTAAATATGTTTATTCATCTTGTTATATTTTATCATCAAATATTTACCTCTCTCCCACATGAATGTGTGTTTATGCTTGACCACAGATCTGTCAGGTTGGTGGATTCGAGAGGTGATTTTCTTGGGGTAGGACAAAGTGCATTGGAAAGTAAAACTGGAATGAATATGGGTGTATCATACTCTGTTTTTTTTTTATTGTGATATGCAAGGATGGCTCCAATGCTTGCAACCAGTAGTTGCTACTAGGTGAAACTACAGGGACGGGTCCACGTAGAGTGTACACTTTTATGCTGGAGAGAGGGCATGCATTAATTGCCCAGTCAGGGGAATTACAGGCGTTCAGTAAACATGTTATGATATTAGCACATTTTATTTCTTGACTGAGAAATGGCTGTTTGACAGCCAACATGCACTGATAATGAGGATGGTGCAAGTTATGTTTTTATAATTAATGATGATCTTGGACTTAAAAATATTTGCCGCTCGGATTTTCTAGAAGGTGTAGAACATGTGTAGGCCCTACTGTGTGTATTCCAATTGTATTTCAACATCTCAGCCGGTGAGGTGACAATATACATTCGCAACGATATTTACAATTTAAAGTTTTGTGTCCTGTGCCTAATTCCTTGTTGTCTTTTATTCTTATGTTAATTTGGAACTCAGTTTGCCATCTTTTGACTTTCTCTCTAAATTCCTTCGATTAAAAATTGTAATCTTTTCACTGACTGAATTTTAAAAAAAATATTAGATTATCCTTTTAAATCTAATAGATCTGTGGAATAAAATGGCATTTGGAGAACAAAACAGTCCAAAGTTTCTAATTGGTTTATTAGTCTGTAAAAATTGGAAAGCAATTTATAATTGTCGAATCAGAGCCGAATATGTACGTTTCTCAAACTTTCTGGGTCCAATCAGAACGTCGTGCCATCTTACCATAAATACGCAATCTGGCAGTTAAAAATAATACAAGTTTGAAAAATGACGACCTACGCTACACCAGACATGCAGAAGGGGATGTTTTCAGAGAAAATTTGAACATTTCATGAAGATGACAAACTGGAGGAACCATTTGAAAGTAGGGACACCAATAGTCAAGCTGGGAAAAGGTACAAGGATGAGGCTGGACTGACAGAACACGTGATGATCAACATGCAGCGTCCTAATTGAATCTGCAGATCTGTGCACCGTGTACTGTGTATCGTTGTTTGTGTGTACACAGTGTAGGCGGCAGGCCTAGCTATTAGTGCTGCTGTTTACGCCTTCGTAAACGTAACGTTACAGTATGTAGCCCACTGTGTGCAATATTTAAAACTGCCGAGGTCAAAAAAAAAAATAATATTTGCATGTTTGACTGGAAAATTATATGTACACCAATGTAAATTTCAAGTCTTAGTTTTCATCTGTTCATTCAGTGTAAACTTGTAGCAGTAGAAAGTGAATAGAAAATTGTTGAATAGCCCTCTTTCTAAAAATCCTTGAGAATTGAAGGGTTAAAATGGAATTTGAAGTTCTTTTAATTCATATTTTGTTTGTCAAAGGTATTGGTGTATCTAAGATTGCTAACTTGGGTAATAATTATTTAGATTAAGACTGGGGTTTGCAGTCTCAAATACTGGATATTTTAGCCTGTCTTGAGTTCTATATATCAGTCTTTACAAGATTGATTTATCAGTCTACTAGATTAAGAAATTTCACTCTTTCTTTAGAGTTAAAATTGTCTTGAGATTTAATATTTCAGTCTTTTACAAGATTGATTTATCAGTCTATCAAATCGAATTTTTACTCTTTCTTTGGAGTGAAAATTTTCAGTCTTTCCTACGAACGACTTTCAATCTATTATGTTGGTCCCTAATTCCAGATGTTGAAAGACTAAAAATTCAATCTATTAGATTGAATTTTCAATCTACCCATTTAAAAGAGTATGCTGAAAAATGTTCCGCCACAAACTAAACGGATTTGTGTGACAATACTTGATCATCAGTCATAACTTAAAAACTATTTTGAAATTTAAAGATTGTTTATTCCGAAATTGAACTTTCTTTATAGCTTGACGTCATTTTTGTGAGAGGTATATTTCTGTCGTGTAATATGATCTCTTGTTCATCAATTTATTCTGATATTTTTCTTTGTTCATTATTAAGTCTTCTTCAAATTTGAACTAACTAGAACAGAAGTCGACCTCTATGTGTACCAACAACGTCAATTTGCCCCAAAATAGTTCTTAATTCAACATAAATTTCTACGAATATCGAATTAAACAGGAGTCAATTTACTTACTTTGGTTTTATGCTCATTTTTCACCAATTTGTTTTTGCACTAATTGTCATATATTTTTATACAGTTATTAAGTTAAAGTTACTTTTAAAGTTATCAAAGTCCAACCTTACGCAATTATTAGATAACAATCTCAAGCAAGAAGTATGAAATAAAGTTTCTTCAAAAGTTAAAAAAGTTGAAAATCTGCACTTTTGCTGAAGTTAAAAAGGATGGAAATTACAAAGTGCGCCATCGAAATTCCTGACAGCCTGAAAATGGCTCTAAATCCCGTATGGGATGGATGCATGCATTGGTCAGTTAGCAAAAGTCGGCAAATCTTAAAATTGTCAATGATTTATTTTTAGGAGGGAGGGAGGGGGCGGGGGGGATTAATTGCAGGAAAAAGTGATTGATTCATAATAATTTCGTGATTCATAGTTCTGCCAATTGTCCAGTGACTTAGTTAATTTGGTTTAAAACTTTAAGGTGATCAAATGATTCGCTTACTAAGCCTGATGAAATAACTTGGGTTCATTTTTGTCAAATGTCACCCGTCCCAAAATATCCCAGTCGAAAAGTGAGGTTTTTTTTTTTTTTTTTCAAGAGGAATTTTGAAATAATAACATCTATTATCTAATAATTTAATTTTTTGAAGCTCGTGTTGTTAAAAAATTACTTAAGTATTCATAACAAATAATTATGATTAATTTTCAAAATTTGTATCAAAGATTTTAATACCATAAAGTGCACGAAAATTGTGTTTGAATATTGTGGAGACTTGAGACTACGCTGAATGATATTCAAACATGTCAAATTTGTTTAAAACTTGTATTACATGACAAGATACTTTTTCATGTATATTCATTAGGTAAAATAAAAGATATATGCCTTACCATACGGAAACACTATAGTAGAGGTGGGGTATTTGTATGGCAGAACCTAGTTACAAAACCTAAGTTATCAAACCTAATTCAACAAATGAAATAGGTTCTTAAAAGTTAGGCCTACAACCTTCTTGAATTTTGAACTGGGTTGAAACTAGTTACAAAACATAGTTCAACCTAATTCGCCCTATTTGAACCCAGTTCAAACCTATTTCAACTTACAGTTCAAACCTTCTTCAACCCAGTTGAAACCTAGTTCGACCTATTTGAACCCAGCTCCAGCCTAGTTCAACCCAGTTTAAACCTAGTTCGCTTTATGTGAACACAGTTCAAAACCCAGTTAAACCCAGTTCCACCTCGTTGAAAATTTCAACTGGATTGAAACTGGAATTTACAGCAAGGGATGTAATGTCTAAATTTATTTACCACAATATACTGAATCCAGAATAGCTGAATCCGTCAAAACTTTTGTAGTTTTAGCCATACCCTGATCAACGACTATATGAGGAGACGACACTTTATCATTTTCAAAAACTAAGGAATAAAAATATGAAACAAGAAAGCATTGAGTTGCTGATCTCATCACCTTAAGCATACAACACTGTGGGGAAATAGCTAACAGGGTCACTATAGCTCTGTGACTTTTGACCTTGTGACCCCAGAGTCTACGGGACACAAGTTCATGTGCCAATGTATCATGGTACAACATACTGTTATTATAGGTCTTGCCACTTTTGGAGTTTAAGAATTCCATTAATTACGATTCCAAAAATATGGGGGAAACGAAAGCGGTCACTAGTTCTGTATTTGACCACTTGTCCTCAGATTAACAGGACACAAGTTCAAGTACCAAGGTATCATGGTACAACATAGGGTTTGTACAGATCTTGCCCTCATGGAGTTTGAAGTGGTACTAAATTGTACCAAATTTCATATTTGACCTTTGACTTTTGACCAACCAAAACAACATCTTATTTTTTTTTCCATTTATCTTACCCTACTATATGACATTACCCACGCTCATATCACTCTTACCATTCCAAAACTATAAAGGGGGGGGGGGGAGGGGGTGGGGTAATGGATAGTAAAAGGGTCACTAGCTCTGTGACCTTTGAACTTTTGACCCCAGGATTTACGGGATACAAGTTCATGTACCATTTAATACAAACATAGGATTGGCATAGGTCTTGCACTTTCGTAATCTTAAGTGGCACAAAAATTGTACAAATTAGTACATAATTACCTCCTAAAATCACATAAATGACCTCTGTCTTCTGACTCTTGACCCTAATTACTGAAACAACTTACGCAATTTTCACATTAATCTTATCCTATTGCATGATACCATTCATGCTCACGTCACACTTACCATTCCATAACTATAGGGGAACAGATGAAAAGTGGTCAATAGTTCTGCGACTTGATTTTGACCAGTCTACGGGACACAAATTCATGTACCAAGGTATAATGGTACAACATAGAGTTAGCATCGATCTTGTACTTTTTTAGTTTAAAGTGGCGCAAAATTTGGCCTAAAAAGTACTTATTTGACCTCTGACCCATGACCTTTAATCTTTTGACCTCTAGTTATTTCTAATTTTTGTTAGAATATTAAACCCTACCCACCTAAGCAATTTGTAAAGATACCAAGTTATTCCTTTAAAAGATACAGCCATCACCAAAAACTTGTTTCACTTGACTTGTGACCTTTGTACCCCAAAACCTTAAAAACAACAGTTCCGGGACAGAGGTACCCGTCCATTAAAATAAAGTTCATGTGTGTATTGCAGTTTTAAAGTTATAAGCGACACAAAATTAATTGTTGCATGCGCACACACACACACACACACACACACACCCACACACACACAACAAACGGACTGACGCAAAAACTACACAATTTTGTTCCTTTCCAAAAGCGTATGACCTCCATCCCCTTATATGAGGTCATCATATGCGACCCCACCAGCCCCCCTAATATCAACAAGGGGGTGGTATGTAGTGTGGGAGGTATAGGCAGTTGTTTTCCTATACAGCAAAGTGACTACAATATCTCACCCCCACATATATGTATATATGAGTGATGAGATAAAAGTAACACAAAATGGGCCTCCTCTTTATTCACATCATTCATCAAAACTTTTGTCAAAAATTCTCAAAATTAGTTACAAACTGACAAATGCTATCTACGCCATTTTCAGGATGAGCTGTTCTCAGATTTGTATCTTCATGTTGATAATGAAATTGAATTATTTAGCTGTCCACAAATCTTAAAATGTCTGTCGAAAGTTACAAATGCTTTTCTAATGAATTCAAATTACATGTTAAAGGACAAGTTCAATGGTCAAGCAAGTTTGACGAATATGAAATAGGACTTTTAAGAAAACTTAAATATTTTTTTCAAGGAATGTTAAAGAATGGCCGAAACCAGAGAGCTAATAAGTTCATGAGATTTCTTTGTGTTAAATATATGACATTTGTTTGCAGGATTCAGTGATATTTCTCATATTTTGACAGATGATTAAGCAATCAACGACAAGTGATTTACGTATTAAGAAATTAGAATAAAATAAGATACCTAGGGAGATCTGCATATTCTATGACACTTTGACTTTTGACCTGTTAACTATTATTTAACTTTCTGCTAAAAAATGTAAAGTTCTTTGAATTTGCAGCATATTTTGCTTTAAAAGTGATTAAAATCATGTAAAAATCTTCACCTGGATTCAACAATGTAAAAATAAACTTGAAAATATCATCAACTGCCGTAATTGTTTAAGAATTGAGTATAGCTTTTTAAATGTTTAAGCCTCAATCAATGCGAAGTTGCGAACTATACAACTCTTGTGATCTAAAGGTATTGAGTCTTATACATATATGCTCGATCAAAATTCAGCACCGTCTCGAGTGACTTTCTCACCATTTTCATTCAGTGAAATCTAAAGACTTGTATAAAGATTTTCAGCTGTCCGCCTTGTCACATTAGCATATATCAAAAAAAATTGAAATTTTGAACAGTCATAACTTGTAGATTTAAAAAGCTATTTTGAGAAAATTAGATAACTTTTCTACATATATTTAAGGCTTTTTCTAAAAGGACTTTCAACTCGCCTCGTCCTTATTGATCTGCGTTTTACAGCAAAGCAATGCTACGCAGCCCCTGGCATATACACATGAAGATGTCTATCTTTGCGCGGCATCTACAACACTTCACGCAGTTAAATGTATGAAGTATTTTTTGAACACCGTATACAGTATTTAGAGAAAGGCATTAAGAAAATTTGAACTAACAGCCCCGCAATCCTTGTCTGTTAGAGGAATTTTACTGTGTAGGTAATACAATGAGAAATAAGTTGAAATAAAAAAAAGGAAAAAAAAGAAGAACATTCGATAGCTATATAATGAATGTGCAAGTGTACGTGCAAATAGGGCAGCCGAGAGGATCGCAGGGCCCGGGGCAAACGGAAAATGTGGGTCCCATACGGGCAGTGCCCCCATTTGAGCCACTCGCGGTGGCACTGCGTGCAAGCAAGATCATGACTGTTTAAAGAGTTCCAGGAATATGTGCTATATGAAACAAAAGTTTGTCAGAGATGAATAAAATAACAAGCAACAATTGTTAATGTCAAATAAATGTCTTCCATAAAAACTTTTCTGTTAGTAATATACTTTATAAGTAATATAATAATATATTATATTATATATTATATATACATATTATATATTTATCATATTATATAACATATTAAGTTATATACTTTATAGACATGAGTTAAGCTAGAACACATTTGATAACAAATAATATGCAAGTGTACGTGCAAGCACTTCTGTAAGTGCTTAAAAGTATTCCACGAATATGTGATGTGAAGCATAAATGTTTAGTCAGATATGAATAAATTATCAGACCATTATTTGGTAATGTCAAAAATGAGCAATTCATGATGTAAATAATGATTTGTATTTTCACTTGTTTTTAAAAAAAGTCGTGCTCCACTTTGCATATCTAATTTGTTAAAACTGTATATTCCTGTCCGTAATTTACGTTCTTCAGATAAATTACTTCTGTTTGAATCAAAATCTAAGAATTCATGGGGAAGGGGGCAGGTCTTTCGCTGTCGCTGCCCCACGGTTGTGGAATGAATTGTTATTTTACATCAGATCTTCCATTACTATTGGTTCCTTTAAAAAGAATTTAAAGACTTACATAATGTCTAAGGCTTTTGTCAATATTCAATAATTGTTGTTTTGTTTTATAATTATTTTGTATTTTTGTATTTATTGTATGGCGCCTTGAGTACCTAGTTTAGGTGGTTTGTGCGCATAATAAGTCTTCTTCTTCTTCTTCTTAGTAGTAGTAGTAGTAGTAGTAGTAGTAGTAGTAGTAGTAGTAGTAGTAGTAGTAGTAGTAGTAGTAGTAGTAGTATCATTATTATTATCATTATTATTATTATTATTGTTATTATTACTATTATTATTATTATTATTATTATTATTATTATTATTATTATTATTATTATTATTATTATTATTATTATTATTATTATTATTATTATTATTATTATTATTATTATTATTATTATTATTATTATTATTATTATTATTATTATTATTATTATTATTATTATTATTATTATTGTTATTATTGTTATTATTGTTATTATTGTTATTATTATTATTATTATTATTATTATTATTATTATTATTATTATTATTATTATTATTATTATTATTGTTATTATTATTATTATTATTATTATTATTATTATTATTATTATTATTATTATTATTATTATTATTATTATTATTATTATTATTATTATTATTATTATTATTATTATTATTATTATTATTATTATTATTATTATTATTATTATTATTATTATTATTGTCTCCATAGGAGACTTGGAATTAAGATATTATTTCCATGATTTTAATAGGATTTCAGCAGTTCTGTTTCTTCACGCTGATGTCAATTAGGATGTTTATCACTAAGTATCGTTTTAAGAGCTAGCTCAGTCAATATAATGTTAAAATGACTGAACCTAGAACAATATGCAACATAAAGTTTTTATCCAGGATTTTATTGAATAATTTCTGAGCAACATTATGTTCAAAATCAGCCGCTATCGGACGCCAAAAAATACATTTTTTTTCTTCATAAATTCAACTTGGCAGCGAAAATAAACCTATAAGACCAAATTCGTGCAAGCGGTTGATAATATACACTACAAATGTAGTGTATATGAATAATACAATATAGGATATTGGCCCTCAAAGTTTTAAATGGCGGCTATTTTAATTTTATGCAACTTAGGCATTTTCCGGCACATGACGTGTCAAAAAATTTGTTTCATAACCACAAACTTACTGTAAAATGTGAGACCACTTTATCTTAATTAGAATAACCACACAATAAGGACTATTTTAATTTTATACTCAGCACCAACTTCCACAACGACTAAGGTTTTCAGAATAAAGCATTTTCCTGGTTATTTATCAGGTCGGGTCTGGCTCAGATTTATGGCCGATTTTTGGTATGTTATAGCCAATGGTACGTTGTTCAAGGTCCAAGGAAGAAACTTTATGTTGCAATTTGTTCTACGTAGGCCATTTCTTATTTCTACTGGCCTAAGCGCTGTTGACTGCTTGAACAAATAGTTGCGTGAACCATCTGACCATAGCGTTATGTATTTTTTATCAAAACATAAATTTCTAATTGAATTATGTCTTTGTGGTAGAAGATATATTTATTTGTATTGTTTTTATTGCTGTACAATATTTGTCAAAGCGATGAATTAATTTTAAAATATCAGGAAGCACGTTTATCTGACGTCACTGACATGCAAAATTGCAATTTATATTTGCGGGAGTATTAACAATATTTTTGATCGTGTCTTTATGCTCGTAGAGTTATATTTTATCTTCATTTTATGGATGTTTTGTATAAGATATTAATTTCTTGACCTTTTAATTCTGATGTTTTCTCTTTCAGTGACATTTTCAGTTTGCCAAGCTGCTATCACCAGATCACGAATACGTTTTAAGTAGTGAAAACGCTTCAGCTGTGAATCAGGAGAAGAGATAACAACAAGCATAGCGTGGGAATAGCTAACAGGGTCACTATAGCCAAAGAGCTTTGCTATAGCTCTGTGACTTTTGATGGATTGTACTGCCCATGCGACCTCGAGTACAAGCAGATGTTGAGACAGGCTTGGCTATCTTTCTTTAGGCATGTTGATGGATTGTACTGCCCATGGGAGTACAAACAGACCTTTGACTTTTTGACCCCAGAGTCCACGGGGACACAAATTCATGTACGAAAGTATCATCGTACAACATAGGGTTGGTATAGGTCTTGTACTTTTTGAGTTAAAAATGTACCAATTAGTACATAATTACCCCTAAAAATCACATATTTGACCTCTGAACTCTAAACCTTGACCCTAATCACTGAAATCACTTCTAAAGATTTTACATTTATCATACCCTACTGTATGACACCATTCATGTTCACGTCACCCTTACTGCTTACCATTTCGAACTATAGGGGAAATGGTGAAAAAATGTCAATAGCTCTGTGACCTATGACCTTTTTTGACCTCAGAATCTACAAGACACAAATTCATGTACTAATGTGTCATGGTACAACATAGGGTTGGTATATGTCTTGTATTTTTTTAGATCAAAATGCCGCAAAAATCTACAAATTAATACATAATTACCCCTAAAATCACATATTTGACCTCTGACCCTTGACCCTAATTACTGAAATAACTTCTGAGTTTTTACATTTATCACACCCTACTGTATGACACCATTCATGCTCACGTCACACTTACCATTCCATAAATGTAGGAGAAAATAGGGGAAAGGGTCCATAACTTTGTGACTTTTGACCCCAGATTCTATACAGGACACAAATTCATGTACAAAGGTGTCGTGGTACAACATGAGATTGGCGTAGGGTTGGCATAGGTTTTGTACTTTTTGAGTTTAATAATCCGCAAAATTTTGCACAAAAACCAACCACTTATTTGACCTCTGACCCATGACCTTTGACCTACAATTATTTTAAGTTTTGTAAGAATGTTAAACCCTACCATCTATGCAATTTGTAAAGATACCGAGCAATTCCTTCAAAAGGTACAACCATCACCAAAAATTTGACCTTTGTACCCCAAAACCTTGGAGACAAAACTTCTGGGCCAGGGTACTCGTCCACCAATTTTGGTTCATGTGTGTATTACATTTTTTGAGTTATAAGCGACACAAAATTAATTGTTGCATACACACCAATGAACACACCCACACTCTCACAGACACACGGACAGACGGAAAAATCACCAAATTTTGTCCCGTTCCAAAAACGTATGACCCTTAGCAACTAATATGAGGTCATCATATGAGATCCCCTGGTGGGCCCCACTAGCCCCCTAATATCAAGGAAGGGGGGGGGGGGCATGTAGTGTAGGAGGTACAGGCACTTCCTTGCCTATACATCAAAGTGACTATAATATTTCATCCCCACATATATGTATATGTGGGTGATGAGATAATTACATCTTACACTACAATCTTGGACAAAACTGTTGGTACACTTACCAGATTACCGGAAAGTATTTTTATCCCCCCCCCCTCCCCGATCCCTGTTCCCCTTTTCACTGTTGTCAAAATATTTCACTAGGAAATCAGAGACATAGAAAGCAATTCTCACAATTTTCCACTCATTTCACCAACATTGAATGGGAAAACCGGACGGTCCCAACGAGTTTTGTCCAAGATTGTCTGATAAAATATGTAGCAAACACAGGCGTGTTTTGCTAAACTTTTGAGGGGCTTTTCTTAAGTACGTGGATAGCTTTTTACTTTGTCATGTAAGTTCGGGTCCGTCGATAAAGGTAGGGAAGAGGGAGGGGGGGGGGGCGGCAATGTGAAACTTTGGTGCCTGGAAGTTAATATAAAGCTGAATTATTGCACTGAACCAGCGCCACCAAACATTTTATCATGAAAATCGAGTAAAGATCACTGTACTTAATGAGACTTTCTATAATCTGTGGTAAAACATTTGACAACAATTTTTATCTTAAGAAGAAATTCCTTTTCAATTTGTGTATGGACTTTATCCGACTACTTTCACTTTGTCAATTTCTAGTCACTACATCATCAACACGGAAAACATATGAATTCGCTTTACTTTGTTCAAATAAAAGACAAAATTACCGACTACAAATTTGGCAAATCGGTTAGCTAAGACGAGAGTGTGACGCACATCTAATCTAAACATGGAATCTAACAGTTTTTGTTATTTACAAAATCGTGTCATATTTCTTTTATTTTATTAAATTTTATTAAACTGTTACTTTTCCATCAATGTCCTGGCTTCCCTCTATTCTTGTACGGTCTTTTTCATAATAAGATTAGAAAAGCAATATGAGCATGTCGAAACTACGTTTTTGGTTACATTTTGGAATCTGATTTTTTTTTGTAATGCTTTTTACCAAACTGCCAAAATTTCAATCTCCATCCCAGCCACTTCTCTCGTCCCCACCCCCTAACTGACATCATTTCCTTTTTAATCCAAAGTGCGCAGAACGATGCAGTGGTCAAGAATAAAGCACTCAGACATTCTGAAAAGAAGAACAAAATCCACTTGAATATTTTCGATATTTTTACTCAATGAAATTTCTCAGACAATCTTGGACAAAACTGTTGGGACCCAGCCCACCTCCCGTCCCCACACCCTTCCCCCGTCCCACCCCTTCCCCGTCCCACCCCTTCCCCGTCCCCACCCCTTTCCCGTCCCCACCCCTTCCCCTGTCCCCACCCCCCCGTCCCCACCCCCCCTGTCCCCACCCCTTCCCCCGTCCCCACCCCCTCCCCGTCCTCGCTCTCTTCCCTTGCTCCCCTTTCAATGTTTTAAAAATATTTCACTAGGAAATACAGAGACATGGAAAGCAATTATCAACATTTTCCACTCATTTCACCCAACATTGAATGGGGAACGGGGTGTGCCAACGAGATTTGTCCAAGATTGTAGGTTTTAGGCGCGAAACAGTCATCTAAAAAAAAAATTAAAAAAATCTTCAGCATAATGTATTTTTATATTTTCAAGTATATAAATTAGATTATTGAAATAAATTGTATCGTTACAGCTGAACAATATGGCTGCATGACTTGGATATTCTCGTGTGTTTCCTATTAATAGGCATGCTCCCGGACTGACTAATGAAATTGGGGTGGCTCACTTACTCTAAAAAAAACGTATTTTAAAGTGTTTTTACAAATTATAAGCTGGGAATACAAATGTAGGCAGAGGTGTAGGCTTTTAAAGTGTAAAAATGTCCAAGATGTAGGGGTGTTGGGCCCCAACTTTGTCTTTAGAGAAATTCAGATTCGCGTGAAATTTTAGTGCTTTTAGGATGATACGTGGATTACTTTCTTAAATTAAAAAGTCAGACAGTCTTTTTAAGAAAAAAGTTTCTCCATGTTTGAAAGGACAGGTTCCTTCTCTAAAACAGGTACTTGTCCTCTTTGAAAAGGCATCCGGGCTGTTCTTTTCGAAAAATGACACTTTCTCCTTTTCCCTCAGAAAAAGGGCACTCCTTTCGGAAAAAGGGCACTTTTTAAACTTTTGAGAAAATTAGGGACACGTTTCCTCAGTGTATCCCTCGGTTCCGCCGCTTATAATCATATTATAAAAGGAACCATGGGTTTAAAAAAAAAAAAAGAATAGTTGAAAGAGCATACTATTAAGGCCAATTTGGTATAAAAATCAGGTTAATATTCCGTTCAGGAGATATGGACTTTTAAAGATGTCCCAATCGCATTTTAAAGTTTTTGTACAGGATGATGAATTCGTGTTTGATAATGTCATAGAGACAATTCCATTGCAAATGCTTGTGTATTTCTTTGAACGTTAATTGGTTGTTTCTGTATGATTAGAACATTTTTCTAAAAGTTATTGAAGTAGGGTATATTTGGCAATGTTTATAACTGCCTAAATTTTATCAATTTATTTTTCTAGCAGGTTTTACTAATAAAAAAGGATGATAGATTTTAATGAAATACATTAACTTTTGGGGAGAATGTGTTACTGTGATGTCATACTGAGCCTTTTGCTATTCGTTTATTGGCATTTTTTGTGAACCTTAGAAATTGAATATCTCCTGGTAGGAATTACATATCAACATAATTTTTGTACTAAATTGTTTCTAAAACTTTTCTCTTTCTTATGAAAGGTTACGAAAAAACGTGGGAATATTTCTTAAAAAAAACTCAAATGGCATTCGTTTTACAGAGTGATGTAATAATATCCAGTGTTGCGAAGTTCACATGCATGCCGTTTAACACTTTAATAAAATAGTCTCAGCAATTTGAAGAACTTTTATTTTAAGCTTTACCCATATCCTTAAATATAGGGGTGGTTTTAAATACAGTGTAAGCCGTTATGAACGCCTATTGAACCACGTGTCCATAACGAACCACGTATTCAACACACCTTTAATGTGTAGACGAGCCTCCAATTGATGAAAATTTTACACGAATTTGAAATGCCTAACATTTCAATGTAAATATGATTTAAAAAAAAGACTCAAAAAGGAAATCATGGGCTCTAAAACGTTAATAAGCCGAGGAAATAGAGATTTAAATGTTTAATGGCTTTATTCGTTAAGTGAAATGGTTCTTTTGGTCTGGAGATTATTCTGTAGTTTCTCATTCTCGACTTAAACATGCGTTACCCTGTAATTGCTTGGCAAGATTAGCATTGGCAAAAATAAATGCCACGTGACCAATTGGAGAAATGAATAGTGTAAGTTAAAATTAAATCCCATTAAGCCTCAAGAGCTTATAAAGCTGTAGTGAGATAAACATCTCACCCAGTATGCCCTACATGCTACACTCAGTATGCCCTACATGCTACATTCAGTATGCCATATATGCTACACTCAGTATGCCCTACATGCTACACTCAGCATGCCCTACATGCTACACTCAGTATACCCTACATGCTACACTTAGTATGCCCTACATGCTACGCTCAGTATGCCCTACATGCTACACTCAGTATGCCCTACATGCTACACTCAGTATGTCCTACATGCTACACTCAGTATGCCCAACATGCTACACTCAGTATGCCCTACATGCTACACTCAGTATGCCCAACATGCTGCACTCAGTAAGCCCTACATGCTGCATCCAATGTGCCCTACATGTTGCACTCAGTGTGCCCCACATGCTACACTCAGTATGCCCTACATGCTACACTCGGTAGGCCCTATATGCTACACTCAGTATTCCATACATGCTACACTCAGTATGCCCTACATGCTACACTCAGTATGCCCTTCATGCTACACTCAGTATGCCCTACATGCTACACCCAGTATGCCCTACATGCTACACCCAGTATGCCCTACATGCTACACTCAGTATGCCCTACATGCTGCACTCGGTAGGCCCTACATGCTACACTCAGTATGCCCTACATGCTACACTCAGTATTCCCTACATGCTACACCCAGTATGCCCTACATGCTACACCCAGTATGCCCTACATGCTACACTCAGTATGCCCTACATGCTACACTCGGTAGGCCCTACATGCTACACTCAGTATGCCCTACATGCTACACTCAGTATGCCCTACACGCTGCACCCAGTATTCCCAACATGCTACACTCAGTATTCCCTACATGCTACACCCAGTACGCCCTACATGATACACTCAGTATGCCCTGCATGCTACACTCAGTATGCCCTACATGCTACACTCGGTAGGCCCTACATGCTACACTCAGTATGCCCTACATGCTACACTCAGTATGCCCTACACGCTGCACCCAGTATGCCCTACATGCTACACCCAGTATGCCCTACATGCTACACCCAGTATGCCCTACATGCTACACCCAGTTTGCCCTACATGCTACACCCAGTACGCTCTACATACTACACTCAGTTTGCCCTACATGCTACACTCAGCATGCCCTACATGCTACACTCAGTATGCCCTACATGCTACACACCACTTGCAATACTGAGTGAGACAACCTAACACAAACTTCCATTGGAATTTTCATTTTGACCTATCATACGACCAACACTTTTACAAATTATGATAACAAATCCATTAGAAATAGTATTGACGGGCTACAAATATGATGACAATAATATTGTAAGCTTACAAATACATTTTTATCTCCTTATGTACAACAAAGCAGAATGAAATTGAATGTTTTTCGGAGCTAATCGTTTACCTTGACAACTTTGTCCGTCCGACTCGCGACGGGCGTACATCAGTACATAAGTCAGTAAGTAACGCACAGCTCAGGCCAGATTACGCTGGCGAGTGTTAGTTTTTAGATATTCGCACTTACGATCCTTCTCGAGAGACAACAGCTCGAGAACAAGTTTACATCACTTGTCATATTACACGATGGAGGAGCTTGTTTGATATGCAATAAAATATCATTTGAACGAATAAAATACATGTGACAAAACGGTCACGAATATTTGGGAATAGAATTTAGGCCTATACAGCTAAAAGAAAGTCTAGCTTAGTCAATAATTGTTCTTCAGGCAGTTATTGCATATTTGTTTTAATGAATTTCATGTCAATGTCGTGATGCTCAATACATAGGTGTATGAGCGGGGAGGTCACAGGGAACGTGCCCCCACACAAAAAAATAAAAGTCCCTCTTTTGAAAATGAAAAGTGCACCTCGTGCTAGAATTTCGGGCGGAATTTGCAGCACTTTTAAACAAATATTACAAAAGCACCTTTTCAAAACGAATGCTGCTTGGGCTCAGAGATTATATCTACGGGGTGGGTGGGGCGAGGTAATCTAAATATGAAATAAAGACGATAACTATTTTGTTAATAGAATTGTAGACCTGTAACAAAATATTTCGTTCAAACAAAATTAATATATTTTGGAAAATTTCCATACTGCTTACCCCGGGCCAATTCAGCCTCATAACGTATACCAACAGGAAAAGTGGGCGCAATTTTCATACCAAAAGTGGGGCCAAGTCAAAAAAAAAAATGAGGGGGACAAAATCACGCAAAGATGCAAAAAAAATTCACAAAAGGTACAAATTCGGAAAAGTGTGTGTGTGTGTGTGTGTTGGGAGGGGGCAGTGCCTTCCCATAAGTTTCTTTCTCAAATCCCGCCTATGCACATGAACAACAGTGACCGATATGGTTAAAGTTAAGCAGTTTGATGGCACCATGGTCAGTTGACACAAAATTAAATTCAATCACTGACGTCTTCATATTGGTACAAAATCATATCACGCACGTTATGAAAATTGAATTACACACTGTAGAAAATTAAATATCTTAAAATGGAAGAACTATTTCGACGGTGGAGCTTTCAACATATTCGCGGAGGGCGGGGGGGGGGGGATGGGAGGTGATGAAGTCAAATGACATGTGATAGAAATACTGTGTGATAAAATGAGGTTGTGTAACGTAATAACGCATGTGCGCCTAAAATCATTAGGGCTGAATCTTCCTGCCCCTGAATAATGTAAGCATAGTTCATGACTGAACTTCTTCTTCAGAAAGATATTCATGTTTACATTCACCATGTGGTATATGTTATGTATTGCTGTCAGATCTCGTTCATACTTTTAACATCCAAGCTTTGTTATTATTGATACGCACGCTAGTTGTTCGATTTAGTGGTGTACACTGAATTACAATATTGGACAAAACTCGTACGGACACCACCGTTCCCCCATTCAATGTTGGTAAAATGAGTGGAAAATGTTGATAATTGCTTTCCACGTCTTTGTATTTCCTAGTCATATATTTGGACAACATTGAAAGGAGGAATGGGTGGGGGAAATAATGGCAGTTAGGGGGTGGGAATGAGAGAAGTGGGTGAGATGGAGACTGAAATGATGGCAGTTATGTGAAGAGTATTTTTGCTTTTTATATTCCAAAATGTAAACAAAACCGTAGTTTCGACATGCTCATATTGCTTTTCTAATCTTATTATAAAAAATACGGTACAAGAATAGAGGGAAGCCAGGACATTGGTACAAAAGTAACAGTTCAATAAAATGTAATAAAATAAAAGAAATATGACACGATTTTGTAAATAACAAAAACTGTGAGATTCCATGTTTAAATTAGACGTGCGCCACACTCTCGCCTTTGCTAACCGATTTACCAAATTTGTAGTCGGTAATTTTGTCTTTTATTTAAACAAAGTAAACCGAATTCATATGTTTTCCGTGTTGAAGATGTAGTGACTAGAAATTGACAAAATGAAAATAGTCGAATAAAGTCCATACACAAATTGAAAAGGAATTTCTTCTTAAGATAAAAATTGTTGTCAAACGATTTACAACAGATTATAGAAAATCTCAGTGAGTATAGTGATCTTTACTATATTTTCATGGTAAATCGAATGGTAAACCGTTGGGTGGCGCTAGTTCAGTAAAATGATGTAGCTTTTATATTAACTTCCAGTTGCCAAAGTTTCACATTATCTCCCCATTATCGACGGACACGAACTTTCATAACAAAGCATTACACTCTCCACATGCATCAAAAAGCCCCTCAAATCTTCAGCAAATATGCTTGTGTTTGCCACACAATTTTTTCAGACAATCTTGGACACAACTCATTGGGACACTCCCTTCCCCCTTTCAATGTTGGTGAAATGGGTGGAAAATATTGATAATTGCTTTCCAGGTCTCTGTATTTTGTAGTGAAATATTTTGACAACATTGAAAGGGGGTTGCAAGTGGAAGGGGGGGAGGGGTTACCTGAAAATAAGTGTACATGAAAATTCGAAATAACAGGCGAACTTTCTGGTAAGTGTCCCGACAGTTTTATCCAAGATTGTAGGCCTACTAGCTGACTGGCTGAATGCGTGTGACATTACATGCAAATACTATATATAGGGATTTTATCACGTGACTCTAACTCATCTGGAAGCCATTTTGCAGGGCAGCGGCGTCTTCACACGGCCCAGTCACATCACACGTACAACAAATATACTGTATGCTAACCTACCCAGGCCTACCAGTTCAGCGAATTTTACTAATTACAATTTTTGTTCGCTTCCGATTTTACTCCATATTTCCCTTAGGTTTTATTTATTCACCGGGTATACGATGAGTGACTTTAACGTTAACCCCAGCTGATTGTTCGTTATGCTCAGACAAAGCCCACATACCTGATATAAAGTTGTCGCTGCATATCCTTGGTACCGTAGGTTAAAAGTCGTCCTTGTGTAACGGCGTACAGCAGAAACCCACTTTGAACGTCGCTCAGGATCAGATGGAAATTGAGAAATGTCTTTTCAGTACCCCCGCACACATCTACTGGTGCAACCAACGGCACAGCAAGATTCTAATTAAGTCTAAATAAGTGTATAGCAAACGACAGTATTTTACCCACAAATTGGCGATGTAAACAAAGTCATGTGACCTCATGACGTCGGCTGAAACACCCTCATTGATTAATGAGTAGTAAATATTCGCTAGGTTTACTTTTACGTGTTGGCAGATTTCTAAAATGAACATCTTTTAAAATAAAATCATACAGTTTTGGTTTCCTTGCGCTCAAAAAATATCATATTTTGTGTCCTATTTTGATTTGAAACTGAAGTTTGCTTTCACATTGTTAATAATTGCTTTTCAGGCGCATTGGGTATGAATTAAAACTGTCCGAAACCCACGGTACCGCCCAGCGCAAGCACATGTGACGTCACGTACAAATGCTCTATGACCGTCAGCCATATAACTATATTACGGAGAATGCTGAGCTCGATCGTTGATAAGTTTGCAAAGTTTTAAGCAATATGTAATATACTTTCTTTTACCCCACGGAGCTGGACCAATTTTGCCGATTTGCATGGCCCAAATAGCTCACAAATTCCACTTATGTAGCACATATGGAACAGAAAAATTTGAAGCGACATTTTCTGAAATAAAAATGATTTCAACAATTCGTTTTCATTAGAGTTAATAGGGCTAATCACGATTTTGGTAACTTTAATCAATACATGTTGGCATCACTCGCTTACACCAGGGAGCTGCCATTTAAGACAACGATCATTTTGAGCTCAGCATGTCAGTTAATATAAATCTACGCTATTAACATGTCGCTTTTGAAGTACGTATTCAGTTAATCGCCCCTAACCAAAAGTGTAAAAATAAATAGTTTCTAAATTGTCAGAATTTTGAAAACAAAATGTGATGATCCGATCATGAATTGAATTTTAGAAATTTTGCAAGAAGTGTTTTTTGTTGTTGATTAATCTATCCTTTCATGGCGGAACTGGGGCTGGTCAAAAAATGCAACTCACTCTGATTTTACAACAATCTAATGAAAGTAAGTTATAATGTCACATGCTTTCTTCCCATTCTACTTAATATAATCCTATGCTGTACGCATGTCGCTTTTGATGCACGTATTCAGTGTGTCGTCATATTCAGGCCCGTAAGAGCGTGGGAAAGTGGAGGGGAAAGGGGGAGGAAGGGTGGGGGAGGTAAAGTGAAAGAGGAGTGCTAATTATCCACTCCACTACATCGGTGGACGTGAGCTACTACGGTTACCGACGTGAACACTTGCAGTGGTGGGCGTGAGCTACTACAGTGGTGGGCATGAGCTACCACAGTGTCGGACATGAGATACTATTGTTACGGGCGTAAGCTACTACAGTGGCGGGCGTGAGGTACTACAGTGCAGAGCGCAAGTCACTACAGTGGAGGCGTGAGCTACTACAGTTGCAGGCATGAACTAATATTGGGTGTGAGCTACTACAGTGGCAGGTGTGAGCTATTATAGTGGCGAACATGAGCTCCTACCATATGGAAAAGTAGCGGCCATTTGCTTCCATTTTAAGCCCGCCCCGCTACACTGTATGAATAAAGGAAACAAAAGGTACCTAACGATCTTTTAATATATTTAAATTTTATTTGTTCATTTCAGCTATAGAAGTTTCTGGTTCAAAAATTTGTTTTATATCCAATAAACTTGCAGACTTAGGTGCTTGTTTATATTAATTGTTGTTTCGTCGTAAATGTTGTATTTATGAACCTGCTTTGCCATCATTTAAAATTAGAGTTTGTCAAAGTTCTACGGTTAAGTCACAAACAAGGCGTGTTTTATCTAAGTTTCCCAAAAATGATAACACCAGCTAAACTGATTTTAGTTTAGTAACTTTGATGTGCCACCTATCCAACTTTATAACAATTACTTTGATTGAATGCTTCGATGCGTCGTAAATATATGGTCATTTATAATCTGAAAATTTTACAGCAATCTCTATTATTGAGTAACGAAATTTTCAATATTATAAGTACTTCCCTAGAAATATTTATGTATTTACCCTTCAAAAGAACCTTATTGATGTTCAAGTATTAACTAAAGCCTTTGTTTTTGATGACGTCATCCACATTCTAACAACAAGATCAAATATTAAGTGCTGATATTCTTCGTATATTTTGATGATGTTTTTAACGAATTTATGAATTTAACTTCAGTGATAGCTTAATAAATATATCAGGAACATCATCATACATAGATATTTCTAAAAAGTACTTATGATATTGAAAATTTTGTTACTCATTTATAGAGATTGCTGTAACATTTTCAGATTATACAGATGTGTAGAAGCTCTTTGAAATAACCGTTTATTATGAAAATAGGGTTTAACAAATTACTGGGTAATGTGTAAACATTATAAAATCCGATTCAGGCTTACTGAATATATATTAATTGTTATTTATTTGCAAAATTCAAATAATCAAGATTATTAACGAACAAAACGAACATGAACATAATATAACTTGCAGTAAATTTCCTAAGTTTACTACAAGTCAGAAAAGATTCCCCGCATTTTAAATGAAACATCCCAAGTTTGCTTGTACGGCAAATGATCGCTTTGCGTGTTACACATTTCGATATGAGTAGTGGGAGTGTTATAATATACAGGCGGGGCGTGAGCTACTATGGTGACGGACGTGAGCGTCTCAAAGTGGCGGGCATGACCTACTACAGTGGCGGATGTGAGTCACTACAGTGTCGGGCATGATATACTATTGTGACGGGCGTGAGCTACTACAGTGGCGGGCGTGAGGTACCAAGTGTAGAGTGCCAATTACTACAGTGGAGGCGTGAGCTACTACAGTCGCAGGCATGAGCTAATATTGGGTGTGAGCTACTACAATGGCAGGTGTGAGCTATCATAGTGGTGAGCGTGAGCTACTATTGGCGGGAGTAAGCTACTACAGTGACAAGCGTGAGCTACTACAGTGACGGGCGTGAGCTACTACAGTAACAGGCGTGAGCTAATACAGTGGTGGGCGTGAGGTATTACAGTGGGGAGCGCGAGCTTTTACAGTGGAGGCGTGAGCTACCACAGTTACAAGCATGAGGTAATAGCGGGCGTGGGTTGCTACAGTGGTGGGCGTGAGCTATTATAGTGGCGAGTGTGAGCTACTATTGGCCGGTGTGAGCTACTACAGTGGCTGACGTGAGCTACTATAATGGAGGCGTGAGCTACTACATTTGGGGCGTGGGCTACTACAGTGGCAGGCATGAGCTAATAGCGGGCGTGAGCTAATACAGTGGCGGGCGTGAGCTACTACAGTGGCTGACGTGAACTACTACAGTGGCGGACATGAGCTCCTGCAGTGATGGAAGTGTAATAATATAAAGGCGGGCGTGAGCTACTATGATAGCGGGTGTGAGGTTCTACAGTGACGGGTGTGGGCTACTACACTTGCGGGTGTGAGCTACTACATTGGCAGGCGTAATTACTACATTGGTGTGCTTGAGCTACTACAGTGACGGGTGTGAGCTACTACACTTGCGGGTGTAAACTCCTACAGTTGTGGGCGTGAGCTACTACAGTGGCGGGGGTAATCACTACATTGGTGGGCATGGGCTATTACAGTGGAGGGTGTGAGCTACTACAGTGCTACTAAATTGGCGGGTGTGATTTACTACAGTGGCCAGCGTGAGCTACCACAGTGGCCGACGTGATCTACTTCAGTGACGAGCATTAATTAGCTACCAGACTGGCGGGCGGTAACTGCTACAGTGGCGGGCGTGAGCTACTACCGTGGCAGGGTGATCTACTACAGTGACGAGCATTAATTAGCTACTAAGAGTGGCAGGCGTGAGCTCCTACAGTGTTTGAATTAACAAACCACCTTCAGCAGTGACTTTTCTAGGTGGGGTCCATGTTCTAACTTTTACAGACAATACAGACGAGTACCAAAATACATAATTAATCGCTTATTTATTCGGCCCATCATGTAGGCCTATCATTACGTAAAAATAATGGAGCGGAACAGTGGATCGGGTTGGGAAAACCGTAATTAGAGGAAAAACTTACACAAATTATAAGAGGAAATCTATCTCTCCATGTAAGGAAGTTTCCCATCTAAATTCTAACCCTGCCTACAGACTGACAGACCTATATATTTAGATATGTTATATCTAAAAATATTGCAAGGGTAAAAAATTCCTATGACCTAATAAACAGCAAAAACTAGGTCTGTAGGTGAAAAATTTGCTCCACGCCATCTACTTTCAACACGGTCTGTATGGTGTCGACCAGGAACACACATAATATTGTCTTCTCCAATACGACCTCACGTGTGCATTATATATAAGGGCGTGTCCCAAACCCCTATTTGATAACCCTATCCACGAGCTTTCCTCTGACATTCTCAACTTACACCTGCTCAGTCGTCAATTGAAATATGCAGGAAAATCTTTGCATGGGTGAGGTTCAGGGTGGGGGAAGGGGGGGAGGGTTATCTTAACTTTGAAAACGTGCCAATCTGTCGTCATAGGGGCACGGACAATTCCAGAGGAGAAAACGAGGAAAGGTTCCACCTTACCTTGTTTTTATTATCCGTTGATTTCATGAAAGGGGGCGAAGGCAGTCCCGCGTGCGTAGCTTTGCTTAATATTGACAGATTGACATATGGGGGCATAAGTGGGATAATGGGGCTAGAGAAATATTTTTTGCATCCTAGCTTTCGGAGGGCAAATCCCGTCCATGTGTGTATACACTTAGCAAGCGAAAGGGGAGGTGCAATACTTTTAGTCCCTTAAATACGCATCAATCTATTCTATCATTTATCCTGTATTGTAAAAGCTGAAAACAAACGAAATAATAACAATAGAAGAAAAGAATGCACACAACGCTTTAGATAGAAACATGTTCAATTTGTATTGAAATATGATCGAAACAATATTTGCAAAAAGTTATGAAAGAATATTTGACAGATTGTTCGAAAATTGAAAAGATGATATCTTATCCAGTGAAGTATATAATTTTGCAAGAACTTATTGTTTGTTAATTAATTTTTCCTTTCATGGCGGAACTGAGGGCTGGTCAAAGAATGCAACAAACTCTGATTTTGAAGTTGATTTAATGAAAGAAGGTTATGATATCTTATACAGAGGTACAGGAAGAGGAGTGGTGGTAGGGAAAAACCGTATCTAAGAGGATTTTGTAATCTCGGTTACATGCTTCCTTTCTAGTTAGGAAAATTAAAACAAGGTTAACAGGAGATTTGCTGGTTAGCAGGTGAGGAGCAACACTTCAAGTTGAAGGAAACATTTACCAGAACAAATTTCTGAAAGTGACCGGGAGTAATGGATGGGGTGTTCTTACCCCTAAGAGGCAACACTTCCCACACCCCTGACCTTATCATGTGGATACACAATATATACAGCCGAAGCTGGTCCACATAGTCTATATGGAAATGCTATGTGCTTGACAATTGTGCGGGATTAACATTCTGTTTTTTAATAATGAAGACTCCTTTACCGAGGGCGTTCTTGCAAAGACAAGAATTTCTGACAGCACAATAATGTTGGGGTATCAAAGGCAGAGTGCTGGAATTTATATTGGCATTTGCTTGAATGGTGATGTTGTTGGAAGGTTGGCTGCTTGCAAGGGCGCCGACATGTTGTGTGAACGTTGGCTCACTTATGGGCGCCAACATGTTGTGTGAACGTTGGCTGCTCGTAGGAGGACCAACATGTTGTCAGAAGGTTGGCTGCTCGTAGGGGTGCCTACATGTTGTGTGAATGTTTGCTGCTGGTATGGGCGCGAACATGTTGTGAGAAGGTTGGCTGCTTGTAAGGGCGCCAACATGTTGTGTGAAAGTTGGCTGCTAGTAAGGGCGCCAACATGTTGTGAGAAGGTTGGCTGCTCATAGGGGCGCCAACACGTTGTGTGAACGTTGGCTGCTAGTAAGGGCGCCAACATGTTGTGAGAAGGTTGGCTGCTCATAGGGGCGCCAACACGTTGTGTGAACGTTGGCTGGTCGTAGGGTCGCCAACATGTTGTGGGAAGGTTGGCTGCTCGTAGGGGCGCCAACATGTTGTGGGAAGGTTTGCTGCTCGTACGGGGACCAACATGTTGTCAGAAGGTTGGCTGCTTGTAGGGGTGCCTACATGTTGTGTGAATGTTTGCTGCTGGTATGGGCGCGAACATGTTGTGAGAAGGTTGGCTGCTTGTAAGGGCGCCAACACGTTGTGTGAAAGTTGGCTGCTAGTAAGGGCGCCAACATGTTGTGAGAAGGTTGGCTGCTCATAGGGGCGCCAACACGTTGTGTGAACGTTGGCTGGTCGTAGGGTCGCCAACATGTTGTGGGAAGGTTGGCTGCTTGTAGAGGCGCCAACATGTTGTGTGAATGTTTGCTGCTACGATGGGGAGAAGTTTGAAAAGGAAGAGGTTGGCTTAACCCCTACTAGTACATGAGAGTTCTCTCGTGTACGGACCGTTTTGGTACAATATCAGAACTGGAGAGGGTCTAACCCTTTTCATTGACAACGGTGCAGGCAATAACCCTACACATGGATCTAAACAATGCTAACTGGCCGTGCATTCCAAAGACGGGGGACCATGAATGAAGCGTTGGCTGTCGGGGTGGAAGGACCAGCGCGAGTCATTTGAAGGCTATCCAACGGACTTGCATGCTGCTACAATACAGTGCGTACGTAAGGATGATCTTCATACAGGTTAGAAAGTATACGTTGATTACATTATTCTGCCAAATATAACCATATTGGGCCACGTCCATATAGCCAGAAAATCAGTGATGGACAGTATTAGAACACGGTTCTTATCGGTTAAGCCTGTAATAGTGACACTTCAGCCAGGCAAAAATGTTAAGGTCATTATGTAGAATAGTCTAATCCTGATCAAAATATCCAGATGCTATACTCTGGTTTGGTATTGCATTGACATCTCACCTATATATCTCTTCTGGAAAGGCAATCATCAATCTTTAGCTAGTAAAGAATTCTAACTCAACCTGGCGGACTAGAATTTAAAAAGAAGGCAAACACTTTTTACAGAGTAATCCAATGGTTTATTATCATTGATCATTGAGAATTTATACTATGATTATCCTGAAGTTAAATAACCTTCATATTTGAAAACAATTAAGTAAATAAGAGTAATCAAAATAAGTCTTAAATCATCAGCTGAACTATTTGAGGTAATCCTTTTTAAGAATCTTAAGGAGTTTAAATTATCCTATTTAAGGCCGTAACACACCAAACTTGATGCGGCGAGCGATTTTTTAGATAATCATACGGGAAGCAAATATTATAAGATGCTTTGACTTTTTGCTTACACGCGATAAACTCTACAATTGAGGCATTCTGATGATATTGGAAAATATGCTAGAAATACTTTTTAATTCAAACTGTGGAGAAATTCGCTTTAGTGGGGCGCGATTTTCTGTCGCGACGTAAATTTGCTTTAATGGGCGTAGAAACGCCCTTTCAATCATTTTTCAATTATCATCTGGATAGCCATGCGATGACGTGCCTTCTCTAAAAACAAAAGGTGGACATGTTTCTTTTCCTTTATTTTGTTCAATTTTGTTTAAAAAATCGCTCGCCGCGTCGCGTTCAGATTGTCACGGTCTTTAAATGCCGTAAGACACCGAACGCGACGCGGCGAGCAATTTTTTTTAACAAAATTGAATAAAATAAAGGAAAAGAAACATTTTGACCTCTTGTTTTCATAGATGGATTGTCATTGCATGGTTATTCAGATGATAACTGAAAATTGATTGCAAGGGTGTTTCTACGCCCATTATAGCAAAATTTGCGTCGCAACAGAAAATCGCGCCCCACTAAAGCGAATTTCTCCACAGTTTAAACAAAAAAGGATTTCTAGCAAATTTTGCAGTGTCACCAGAAAGCCTCAAATTTAAACTTTATCGTGTGTAAGCAAAAAGTCTAAGCATCTTATAATATTTGTTTCCTGTATAATTATCTAAAATTTCGCTCGCCGCTTCGCGTTCGGTGTGTCACGGCCTTAAAGGCCGTTACACATCGAAACACATCAAACGTTACACAAAGAAACATTTTAAACTATTGTTTTTAGAGAAACATCGTCATCGCATGGCTATTCAGATGATAACTAAAACTTGATTGAAAGGGCGTTTCTACGCCCATTAACCCTTACTCTCCCAAGGTTCCAAAAATAGAATAAGCTATTTCTGAATTTTTTGGAAAGAGGATTTTTTCAGCATTTTCTGTTCCATTTGTACCAAAACAAGTTCAACTTTTATGAAAGCTAACATGTTGAACTTTCCAAAAATGTGCATATTTCCGAAGTCAAATATGCAAATTAGGTCATTGAATTAGCATATTAGGTCTCCAAACATTCTATCTTTATGACACGCTTGTGCCTTGTGGCTAAATAGCAAAAAAATATGGATAGAATTTCTGAATCGTCCTTGGAAAGACCTTTCATTTGATATTATTCATGGATTTTTAGGAATCAGAAGAAAAAAAATGAAGCAAATATGAAAAAATTGGTACATTTTGACCTAAGAATTATCTCCCGATTCTGTGAATAATCTATCTAATAGTGTATGGCACTAAATTTTCCAAAAAAAATGCATTTTCCCCTTCTATGATGTCCAAAACTAATAGAATGCAGAAAAACAAGATGTTTACATCATTATTTACAAAAAATGAAATAAGAAATTATGCAAATGATATGCAAATTAGGTCATTTACCTTATTTATTATGCACGAAACTGTTTTTGTTTATTTCTGACCCAATTTCAGCCATTACATGCTTCACAGCTACTTTTATGTTGACAGACTATGCTGATTATCTTTTAGACACTTACTTCTGTTCATTCTACATGGAATTCATAAGAAATGTTTGCCGAAAAGGTCCAAGTTTGTAAAGTCTTTTGCTATACCTTGTTGCTGCAAAAAGAATAATAATAAAAAAAAAAAAAATTGCAACTATATTCATTCAACTTACTTTAGTTTGGTCTTCCCATAACCAGTTATCGAAGACCTCGTGTCGATCCCGGTCACTCTCCACCAGTACTTCCCACAGATGATAGTCTTTATCGGCTGCAGGGATGACCTTCGACCGTTGTATCTCCTGCAGCCGAGCATTCCGCTCTTCCTCCCTGGTTTTGAAGGCAGCTTTTTCCGCTGCAGTCGGATTTTCTTTGAGTGGTGATGGTGGCGAGACTGCAGCGGAAGGCCTGGAAGAGGGGCCTGGGCTCATCTTCAACGGTCTGTCCCTCTTCCTCTTGGGTTGGGGAGTAGCGGGCGGCTCGTCCTCTTCAAGCATACGCATAACATGTTATCGCATAACATGTTATTGTGGTTTCTAGTAGCGGGCGGCTCGTCCTCTTCAAGCATACGCATAACATGTTATCGCATAACATGTTATTGTGGTTTCTAACCTGCCCCACAATTTTGTGGTAACCGTGGGGACAGACTTTTACAGCCAGGAAGCCCGGGGGTACATACAGGGGTCCAAAATGTTTGTTTTATCGATCTAGTCATCACCACAACAGTGGCATAGCCAGGGGGAGGGGAAAAGGATCATGGTCCCAAAAAATGGGGCATCAAAATAATGTACCGGTACTAGGCCTATATACAGTACCGCCCACATTAAATTGGCCGTCGCATCGTGAAGCGTGATGAAATATCACGTTCCAACTATAACAACGTTTCCATTACACCTATTGCAAATGCCTAACGTATCGTTCGCGTTCATTTTATCGTTATTTTGGATAGATATCTAAATGACACGATTCTGTTTTCGTTAGTTAATTACGTAGGAAAATCGTTCTATCGGGATTTTGAATTGGGATGGCTTTTGCAGTTAGGAAAATATAGAATTGTAGGAGAATTTTCCGATAATTGTCGGCTTCCGATAATTGTCGACCGCGATGTAATCATAAATAGACACCGACCAAGAATTTTTCGCGGAATAAGCACTAGGCCTATATACACATACTTTTGGAGCTGTATGCCACTAGTGTTCTTAGTACTACAAGTGTAGGCCTAACGTTAGTATTATACTTAGTTAAAGCAAAATTCGCGTCGCGACAGAAAATTGCGCCCCACTAAAACGAATTTCTCCAGAGTTTGAACAAAAAAGTGTTTCTAACAAATTTAAAGGCCTTAAAGGCCGTTACACACCAAACGCGACACGGCGAGCGACATTTTAAATAATCATACAGGAAAAAATATTACAAGATGCTTAGACTTTTTACTTACACACGATGAAGCTTACAATTGAGGCTTTCTGATGATACTGGAAAATTAGCTAGAAATGCTTTTTTTTTCAAACTGTAGAGATATTCGCTTTAGTGGGGCGCGCATTTTTTGTCGCAATGCGATTTTTGCTTTAATGGGCGTAGAAACGCCCTTTCAATCATTTTTCAGTTATCATCTGAATAACCATACAATGACGATCCATCTATGAAAACAAGAGGTCAAAATGTTTCTTTCCTTTCTTTTATTCAATTTTGTTTTCGGTGTGTCACGGCCTTAAAGGCCGTAACACACCAAACGCGACGCGGCGAGCGATTTTTAAAACAAAATTGAACAAAATAAAGGAAAAGAAACATGTCCACCTTTTGTTTTTAGAGAAGGCACGTCATCGCATGGTTATTCAGATGACAATTGAAAATTGATTGAAAGGGCGTTTCTACGCCCATTAAAGCAAATTCACGTCACGACAGAAAATCGCGCCCACTAAAGCAAATATCTCCACAATTTGAACAAAAAAGTATTTCTAGCATATTTTCCAGTATAATCAGAATGCCTCAACTGTAAAGTTTATCGTGTGTAAGCAAAAAGTCAAAGCCTTTTATAATATTTGCTCCCCGTATGATTATCTAAAAAATCGCTCGTCGCGTCGCGCCCGGTGTGTTTCCGCCTTAAGGCCGTAACACACCAAACGCGACGCGGCGAGCGATTTTTAAAACAAAATTGAACAAAATAAAGGAAAAGGAACATGTCCACCCTTTTATTTTTAGAGAAGGCACGTCATCGCATTGCTATCCAGATGATAATTGAAAATTGATTGAAAGGGCGTTTCTACACCCATTAAAGCAAATTTACGTCGCGACAGAAAATCGCGCCCCACTAAAGCGAATTTCTCCACAGTTTGAACAAAAAAGTATTTCTAGCATATTTTCCAGTATCATCAGAATGCTTCAATTGTAAAGTTTATCGTGTGTAAGCAAAAAGTCAAAGCATCTTATAATATTTGATTCTCGTATGATTATCTAAAAAATCGCTCGCCGCGTCGAGTTCGGTGTGTTACGGCCTTAACGGCCTTAAATAGGATAATTTGAACTCCTTAAGAATCTTAAAAAGGATTACCTCAAATAGTTAAGCTGATGATTTAAGACTTATTTTGATTACTCTTATTTACTTAAGTGATTTCAAATATGAAAGTTATTTAACTGCAGGATAATCATAGTATAAATTCTCAATGATCAATGATAATAAACCATTGGATTACTCTGTAAAAAGTGTTTGCCTCCTTTTTAAATTCTGGTCCGCTATGTTGAGTCAGAATTCTTTACTAGCTAAAGATTGATGATTGCCTTTCCAGAGGAGATATATAGGTGAGATGTCAATGCAATACCAAACCAGAGTATAGCATTTGGACATTTTGATCAGGATTATACTATTCTACATAATGACCTTAACATTTTTGCCTGACTGAAGTGTCACTATCACAGGCTTAACCGATAAGAACCGTGTTCTAATACTGTCCATCACTGATTTTCTGGCTATATGGACGTGGCCCAATATGGCTATATTTGGCAGAATAATGTAATCAACGTATACTTTCTCACCTGTATGAAGATCATCTCTACGTACGCACTGTATTGTAGCAGCATGCAAGTCCGTTGGATGGCCTTCAAATGACTCGCGCTGGTCCTTCCACCCCGACAGCCAACGCTTCATTGATGGTCCCCCGTCTTTGGAATGCACGGCCAGTTAGCATTGTTTAGATCCATGTGTAGGGTTATTGCCTGCACCGTTGTCAATGAAAAGGGTTAGACCCTCTCCAGTTCTGATATTGTACCAAAACTGTCCGTACACGAGAGAACTCTCAGGTACTAGTAGGGGTTAAGCCGACCTCTTCCTTTTCAAACTTCTCCCCATCGTAGCAACACCACTACGTCGAATCCTGGCTACCCTCATGCAGTCATGAATAGCGGAATGGGTGTTCCATAGAGACAACCTCAAATGAAGTCTTTCACAAACGAATTTAATCCAAGATTTTTCTGGCAGGGAAGATTTGGACCTCTGTGTCGATAGAGACAACGAAACTGCCACAAAGGAAATGGCCACGAATGAAACTGCCACAAAGGCAACCGTCATAAATGAAAGCGCCACAAATGAAGCCCCCATAAATGACACCGTCACAAATGAAACCGTCATAAGCATTGAAAGCGAGATAAATGGCGCCGCCACAAATAAAACCGCCACATGTGGAACCACCACAAATTGAAAGGGAATGAAAGCTCCATAAATGACATTGCCAGAATTAAAACGTTACAAATAAAACCACCACAAATGACATCGCCACATATGGGACCACCACATATGGAACCACCACAAATGAAAGGAAAGGAAAGCGCCATAAATGACATTGCCAAAAACGAAACCGTCACAAATGAAACCGCCACAAATTAGACCGCCACAAATGAAACCGACACAAATTAAGTTGTTTTCGTTTCACTTTGCTAAAGTCCTGACTTCCACTCACCCATACCCTTGTCCGTGTATGACATGCTACTGTGTCTTCGCAGTGCGTTGCTATAGACCCGCTTGGTCTTCTACTCCGTATTGATTAAGGCGTTTCAGAATTTTTTACCAGCATGGGATTTAACTATTAGCATTACCATTTTTACCGGCATTTCATCTACAACAGATATAACGTAAGTTTTAATGTTTTAAACATATTTTTAAGGGTTTTAAATGAGTCTTTTTATATTAAACTGTGAGACTGTAACAAAAGTGAATACTTTTTAGAATTGTTAGAATTTTTAAACATTAAGTGTTAAGCTGGTGTTTGTAAAGTTACAGTGTTATTTTGGACTTAGTTTTAACCGAAATGTTTACCTTTCTATCCGTCCATTATCTTTGCAAATTTCAAGGACTATATTGTCAGTTGAAAAATGCAATATTTTCGTCTGTTCGTGAAAAGACGTTTAGGTCAAATCTTAGTAGAATCAAAGAGCTTGTGTAGAAGCTCTTTGGTAGAATTTCCTGTTTGTGCAAGTTTGCCCCGTATGGAGTCTTCATATCCAATTTAAAATTTTATACCCTGTAGTTTATTGTCAACGCGCAAGAGAGCTTTTTGGTGTACAGTTAATTGATGGAGGTTATTTAATGGAATTTTACGCGCCACATGTCTTTTTTAAGGAAAAAACGTTATCTCAAGCAATAAGTTACAAATTAGTTGAAAGATAGTGGATTTTGGATCATCAAAGAGTAAAATGTGCTGAGGATCAGGAAGATTAAAGTGAATAAATTCCATGCATCTTTGACCAACACCCCAGCTCCGCCTTTCTATTGTGAAATTTTGAAATTATGAAATTCTTCATTTTCGTTTTTTATATTGCCACGAAAAATGTTGCTCTCAAATACACGCAATCCTCCACGTCTTCCAGCTCCTCGTGTCCAGTCTTCTTACAATTCCACTTCATCTTCATACAAAACTCTCACGACATATTTGTATTCTATTTCCTCGTTGAGCTTCTTTTCGTTATTCTTCTCCTTCAACTGTTTCTCCTCCTTCTTCTTATTGTCCCTCTCAGCTTTTTTCTTTTGTTCCTTTTCTCTCTTTTGCTCCTTCCTTTCCCTCTTCTTCTCGTCCTTGTTCCTCTTTCGCTCCTCCTTCACGTTCTTTCTCTCTTCTTTTTCAGCTCTTTTCTTCATCCTCCTTAGCTCCTCCTTTGCGTTCTTTTTCTCTTCCTTTTCAGCTCTTTTCTTCTCCTTCTTCTCCCTCTTCCGCTCCTCCTTCTTGGTCTTGCTTTCTGTTTCTTTCTTGTCTGCTCTTTTCTTTTGCTTCTTTTCCCTCTTTAGCTCCTTCTTCGCGTTTTTTCTCTCTTCCTTGTCAGCTTTTTTCATTTGCTCCTTTTCTCTCTTTCTTTCCACTCTATGCTTTTCCATTATTTTCTTTTTCCTCTCGTCCCTCGTCATAAAATCCCTCATTCTAGCAGCGTCATTCTCCTCTGATTTGGCTAGAAGTACCATCCGCTTGAAAAACTCCCCCATGTCCCCGCTCAATGACACCTGATTCAAGAGAAAATGATATACATAAGAGCATTATAGCTTTCTTAATAGTTTTGATCAACAGGGATATGGTATTTATATCAATACCTTATCTCTGGTCTAATGGAGGCAGGTTTGCAGGGCGTGACGTGGGGCAGGGGGGAAGGGGGGTAAGGGGGGGTGGGTCGAGTGCTACACCCCTAGAAAAATATTTTCGTAGGGCAATTTTAATTTGGACTATTACGTAATGTTATTTTCATGACTGTTTAAATGAGAAATAAACTCTATCATACCCGGCTCTGCTAGATATCAAAATATTGGGGGTACTGTTTAAATCAGAGATATATCTCAATCTCAATAATGCTGAAAACATATATCTCTGATTTCTAATCTTAATCACTTAATCGGGTAAGGATGTGAAATGACGGATTATACATTAGTATAGCCAGCCTCCATCAAAGCTCGGGGGTTCGGAAACTGAATATTGACAGTTTGATGCCAACGTCCGAAAGGTGCGGTGAGGGACTTACCTTGTTTTTTTAAGTGGGCATGGTGGGGGAGGGCTGACAGGTCAGACTATCGTCCATTACACCCATCTCTACTCCATCGGCAGGATGCTATTTCTCGAGTTGGGCAACTGGGCCATATATAAGATAGATACCCACCCACAAGTGCCACGTTTAAGATCCTGAGTCGGATGATCATGGGCCATTTTGGGGCATCAAAAATTCCGGGCACCCATGAATCCCACAATTTTGTCCGATTTTTCTCAATTTTCATAGGAGATTTAATTCTCCTCTGCTACTCTATGTTTAGATATGGTAAGCCTAACGCTTACCGCGAGTAGATTTAACATGAGAATTTAAAATTAGTATTCCTTTCATCAATTACATTTTGGAAATTTCTGTTCATTTTGAACCAGTTTGGCATATCAAAAACAAGAACTCTTCAGACCAGACTACATCCATGAACCCACAATTTTGCCCTAATTGTCAAATTGTATCCTTTTCAAAGGAAATTTCTCCTCTGCCTGTTTACAAATGGCAGTAGCGTGTCTATGTAAGAGGGCTCCAGCCGCGCATTAAAATGCTGTAGCGCTCGTAGTTTTAATTTTGTCAAAGCCCTAGATATAATAAAGTGAAATATCAAATGAATCATACAAAACATAGATGTTGGCACTGTTTAGTTGTTTCTTCTCAGCAACTGAATTATCGTTAATTTTAGATCAAGAATCCTAAATTTGTCTTACACCTCCTGCGCTCGAAATCTAGTAACGCCCCTACCTGAGGGCTGCGTTCGAGCCTCCACCCCACCGACCGCCAGTGCGGTATAAAGATCTCAAGCATAGGACCCCACCCCGTGACCTTTCCCTTCCAAATCGTTTAGTTCTACGTCACAGGAAAAATGTAGGGATTTTTTACTCATCAGAACAGAATAGTCCTTCAGTTAGGCCAAAATGATTCCGGTAGTGTTATTTACGAGTCATGCCAAAGTGTGATGAAATTTTGAGTCATTTAAAAGTAATTGGGATGTATGAGAGAAAATGTGTATTGTTTTCTTTTTATTTTGCTCTAAATTTCAGTCCCTGAATACTTCAAACGTTTTGTGTTCTTCAGTTTTGTTTGAGGATATGATGAAGATTCAAAGGGAAAGATGAATATTGAACTGTTCGCATTCAAATAATTCAAAATAAATGATCATAATAAGGCCTTAGAATGTAAATTTGCTAAGATGGTTTAATTTTTAAAGATTTCGATGGAACATTTATGCTATTTTTATGATTAAAGCAATTTTTCTTCGACTCGAATTTAACTCAAGTTGTTGCTACTGCAAAACTCTATTCTGGAAAATGTATTCAATTTGCGGAAATTTCATTAACTTTCCTTTACATTATTCTCAATTTTTCTATCATTTTTACTTTTTATTTATTTATTTCCAAACATTACTTCAATGGGAAAAAAATAAGGAATCGGGAAAGTAAAATCCAGCTAGGAGGTACTTTCCCCCTCAAGTCCCCCAAACGGTATAACCCCGTGAATTTTCATGCATGTGCATCTATCATCATAAGCGCTTGCCCCCCCCCCCTCCCCTCTCCGACAACATTTGATAATTGTTTGAAACTAGTCCAAAACACTGCATGCCCTTGTCCCTGATCCCGCAAATAGGTTCCACCTGCAATGTCCCCTAAAAAGGTTCCACCTTTGCGCTTCCGGGCTTCCGGCCACTGAATGCAACTAACATTCAACTACCTGACTACAGTGGTAAGATGACAACAAACTGAAAGGTCCTCCCCAATCGCTGTCTTCAAGGGTTTTCTTCAAAACGTACTCAGTTCATTTCCCCGTAAATGCCTTTATCTCATAATATATGCTCATAGTCATATTTTGCGCCTTGGCAAAATCTGAGCAGAAGCAGAAATTTGTACAAATATACTGATAGAAACAGTATAGGCCTACTTATCATCGGATCCCTGATGATATTCGAATTTTGATAAATTACCAAGAAACGATAGAAACATCAACACTTCATTTAATATGCAGATGTATATAAACTAGCAAACATGAATCAATTTCACTTACTATTTCAGAACTTGTCATATTGACAAAGATGCCAGAAATTCCAAATGAATAACTAAATATTTCTTATAAATCGTCACTTAAAATGAACCGCAAAGTTTTAGATGAAGCCGTTTCGAAGAACTAAATATCACTGAACCTGGTATATTACGTTTTTTGGTTGCCAAACATAACCAACTATGACTCAACAATATACCGCGCATAGTTTTAGTACACTGATAAAAGCGCAAAAGAGACGTCTGTGCGCCTCCAATGCGTACTTGCAATGTGCTTGTTGTTTCTTTACTGTGCCTAGACCAAGTACGTTGTTAACGCACATCGGCGCAAGAAATTATCCAATGCATAGAGTATGTGCATTACGCACGGTATGGGAAATTATCCAATCACAGGTTAGGGAATAGTAAACAAACAACGAGCGCCCAACAAAATACGCTCATGGTTTGCCTCCTTGTGTTGGCATCTTTCATATCAAAAATGAACATTGCTAAAATAAAAAGCATTGAATTCTGGCTTCTTTGAGTATGGAAAAATGTCATATTTGGTTTTGTATTATGTTTTTGATTATTAATGTTGTCCAACTGCCTTTCACACTGTAAACCATCGTAGTTCGTGCACAGTGCAGCAGTGGGCATTAATAATAATAAAGAAAAACTTACTTTCGGTACCCAAGATGATGGCCCAGCTGACTGGCTGAATGCGTGTGACATTACATGCAAATACTATTTAGAGGGATTTTATCACGTGACTCTAACTCAACTGGAAGCCATTTTGCAGGGCAGCGGCGTCTTCACACGGCCCAGTCACATCACAAGTACAACAAATATACTGCATGCTAACCTACCCAGGCCTACCAGTTCAACGAATTTTACTAATTACATCTTTTGTTCGCTTCCGATTTTACTCCATATTTTCCTTAAGTTTTATATATTTACCGGGTATACGAAGAGTAACTTTAACGTTAGCGCCAGCTGATTGTTCGTTATACTTCGACAAAACCTACATTTACCTCATATAAAGGACTCGCAGCAAATCATAGTCTGTACCGTAGATTGAAAGCCGTCCACGTTGCCACTCAGCGCAAACACATGTGACGTCACTTACAAATACTCTATGACTGTCAGTCATAGAACTATATTACAGAGAATGGTGCGCTCGATCGTTGATAAGTTCGCAAAGTTTCAAGCAATATGTAAATATATTTTCCTTTACCTCACAGAGCTGGACCAATTTCGCCGATTTACATGGCCAAAATCGCTCACAAATTTTACTTATATAGCACATATGGGATAGAAAAAAAAAATGAAATAAAAATGATTTTAACAATTCGTTTTATTAGAGTAATGGGGAAAATCACGATTTTGGTAACTTTCATCAATACATGCTGTCAACATGTCGCTTTTGGAGCACGCATTCAGTGTGACGTCATATTCAATTAGCGGGGGCAATCGCCCCTAAACAAAAGTGCAAAAATGGATAGTTGATTAATTGTCAGAATTTCAAAAACATAATGTTATGATCCGGTAAATCATCAAGTGAATTATGTAACATTTGCAAGAAGTGAACTTTTTTTAAATTAATTTTTCCTCTCATGGCGGAATTGGGGCTGGTCAAAGAATGCAACAAACTCTGATTTTACAACAATCTAATGAAAGTAACTTATAATGTTACATGCTTTCTTCCCATTTTCCTTAATATAATCCTATGCTGTAAGCATGTCGCTGTTCATGCACGTATTCAGTGTGTCGTCATTCAGGCCCGTAAGAGCATGGGAATGTGTGTGTGGGAAGGGGGTGGAGCGGAGGGAAAGGAGGGGGTCGTGCGGTAGGGGGTGTAAAGTGGAGGAGGGGAGCTAATTCTCCACTCCACCACATCGACAGGCATGAGCTACTACAGTGGCGGACGTGAACACCTGCAGTGGTGGGTGGGAGCTACTACAGTGGTGGGCATGAGCTACTATAGTGGCGGGGGTAATCACTACATTGGTGGGCTTGAGAATCGGGTGGGGAAAATAGTATTTAGAGGAGAACTTATTCAAATTATAAGGGGAAACCTCCCTTCCCATGCAAGGAAGTCACCTCATGCGAGGAAATAATCAATCTTCCAAGATTCCGGGCGCCCATGAACCCCACAATTTTGTCCGATTTTTATCAATCTCCATAGGAGATTTAATTCTCCTCTGCTGCTCTATGTTTAGATATGGTAACCCTAAAGCTTACCGCGAGTAGATTTAACATGAAAATTTAAAATTAGTATTCCTTTCAACAATTACATTTTGGAAATTTATGTTAATTTTGAAGCAGTTTGGCATATCAAAAACAAAAACTCTTCAGACCAGACTTCATTCATGAACCCACAATTTTGCCCGAATTGTATCCCTTTTCAAAGGAAATTTCTCCTCTGCCTGTTTAAAAAAGGCAGTAGCGTGTCTATGTGAGAGGGCTCCAGCCGCGCATTGAAATGCTGTAGCGCATGTAGTTTTAGTTTTGTCAAAGCCATAAATATAATCAAGTGAAATATCAAATGAATCATACAAAACATAGATGTTGGCATTGTTTAGTTGCTTCTTCTTAGCAGTTGAATTATCGTTAATTTTGGATCAAAAATCCTAAATTTTTGATCAAACACTTTCAATTTTGGACCAAAAATCTCCAACTTGGTGTCAAGCATTTTTAATTTTGCATTTCAAGGTCCGGCCTTCAAGGCTTTCGTCGCAACTTTATTCCTGTTTGTATCCATAATGTGAAGGATATGGTAACGCACTGACTAATGGTCTTGGTGCATCGTCAAGTCTCACAAGTTTATAAATGACTGACCTCAAATGGGAGTTATGACTACATAACGTCATAACGTTACACAATATACACGCCATATTGAAGAGCAATGACTTTTGGATGGTGCTTTACCTTGCAATGTCACGTCCCGTTGACCAATGGACGGATCTTAATATGGGACAAAAAAACTCAAATTTTGGGGTCATAAATCTCAAACATCTTATATTTCGAACCAAAAATCTTCAAATTTGGACTAATAAGCTTCAATTTTGGACTAAAAGGCTCTCTGAGTAGATTTAACAAGAGAATTTCATCGATCAAATTTTAAAACTTTGTATTGATTTACAGCCATTTTGGGGCATCAAAAGATACTAAATTTTAAGATCTCCAGGGGGCTTTCCCTCAAGGCTCGCCTCTGGACCCCGCCATCAGGGACATATAAGCGAGCACACACTGTTACGCAGAGCCTCGTTTGGCACTTGAGTGGCACAGAGCCTCGTTTGGCATTGTGACACCAAGCCAAATCTCTGGCGACGCCACTGGTAACAGGATGTCTGTTCCCAAATGTTTTATATTATGTGATTGTATAAACATGTATATCGTTTCTTGATAAGTCGGGCAAATGCATATTTTCATCGGTCAGAGATCAAATAATTAATTAAAATGTTAAATTTTGGTTGGTTGCCTGTTATGCAAACATCGCAAGTGCAATTGGGTTGTTACTTGGTTGGTTGATGAAGAATGATGAAAGGTTGTGTCTCGCAAAAGATGTAATCCGTCGCTTAAAGGTCAAAGGTCATAGGTCAAATCAGTGTTACTTGCTGGGTTGGTGAAAGGGGATGTAGTGTTGTGTCTCGCGCATAATGTCATTTAAACTTCAATCATCAGATGTCAAGTAATTTATATGAAATGATCCAGACTATGTAATGTTCCATAGAAGAAAAAAACATTTGATCATTTAACAAATTATATGTGGCAGAGGCAATAAGGTCAGCAACTACGTGGATTGCCATCTTGTTGTTACCATTTTAATTTATAATTTATTTATTTCTCAATGGGGAGAAAGCATGCAACCTGGAAGGTAAATTCCAGCCAGCAGGTACTTTTCCCCTCTTCCCCAAAACGGTATAATCCCGTGAATTTTCAGGCATGTGCATTTATCATTATAGGCGCTTGCCCCAACACCCCTCCTCCGCCCCCAAGCATTTGCTAATCATTGTTTTAAATTAGCCTAAAACACTGAAACTCTTATTTTTCTAGTTCACGATGGTTAAGTTTGCATGCCCTTGTCCCTTATCACGCAATTAGGTTCCACCTGCAGTGTTCCCAAAAAAGGTTCTACCTTTGGGCTTCCGGCCACAAAATGCAAGTAACACTCAACTACAGTGTCGCCAATGTGAAGGCCAAACACGCCCCTTCCCTCCTCCCCCTTCTCTTCCATCTCCACACACACACCCAGACCTGTACACCTTTTAGGATTCCCAGTTTTGGTTTCCTCAACACCTTTGGGCAAACTCAACTTTCTTTCAAGCGAAATGATAAGATGACAAGAAACTATTCAAGATTTGTTGTTGTTTTCAAAACCTGCTCAGTTCATTTCCCCATATCTTATAATATATGCTTAGAGACATATTTTGAGCCCTGCCAAACCCGAGCAGAAGCAGAAGTTTGAATAAATATAGGCTACCAACTATTATCTTCAGAAGCAGAAGTTTGAATAAATATAGGCTACCAACTATTATCTTCATAGAAACAGTGGGGGCCTACTCATTGTCGGATCCCTGATGAGATAAATTACTAAGAAACAATAAAACACTTTTAACACTTCATTTAATATGCATATGTATATAAGCTAGCGTACATAAATTTGACTTACTAGTTCAGAACTTGTCATACTGGCAAACATGTAGGAAATTCCAAATGAATAGTTAAATATTTCTTATAAATTGTCACTTGAATGAACCGCAAACGTCTAGATTAAGTCGTTTTGAAGAACTAAAATCACTGAAACTGCATGGTATAATGCGTTTTGTTTTGCCAAACATTACCAACTATGACTCAACAATACCCCGTGCGTAGTTTTAGCACACTGACAAAAAACGCAAAAAATACGCGCGTGCGCCTTAAGGCATACTTGCAATGTGCTCGTTTTTTCTTTATTGTGCCTTTATTGGTAATTTGGCTGATTCTATACACCGTGCGCGCTTACGCAAGTACGTTATCAACGTACATCGACGCAGGAAATCATCCAGTGCATTGGTTAAGGAATAGTATAATGAGCGCGTGAAAAATGCTCGCTAGGTTTACTTTCGCGTGTTGGCGGATTTCTGCATCTAAAATGAACATCTTTTAAAATAAGATCATTCAGTTTTGGTCTCCTGACGCTTAAAAAAATATTATATTTTGTGTCACATTTTGATTTCAAGTACTAAAGTTGTCTTTCACGAAGTTACATAATCGTTGTTCATGCGCATTGGGTACGAATTAAAACGTCCTCCTCTTCTTCTTCTTCTTCTTCTTTTTCTTCTTTTTCTTCTTCTTCTTCTTCTTCTTCTTCTTCTTCTTCTTCTTCTTCTTCTTCTTCTTCTTCTTCTTCTTCTTCTTCTTCTTCTTCTTCTTCTTCTTCTTCTTCTTCTTCTTCTTCTTCTTCTTCTTCTTCTTCTTCTTCTTCTTCTTCTTCTTCTTCTTCTTCTTCTTCTTCTTCTTCTTCTTCTTCTTCTTCTTCTTCTTCTTCTTCTTCTTCTTCTTCTTTTCTTCTTCTTCTTCTTCTTCTTCTTCTTCTTCTTCTTCTTCTTCTTCTTCTTCTTCTTCTTCTTCTTCTTCTTCTTCTTCTTCTTCTTCTTCTTCTTCTTCTTCTTCTTCTTCTTCTTCTTCTTCTTCTTCTTCTTCTTCTTCTTCTTCTTCTTCTTCTTCTTCTTCTTCTTCTTCTTTTTTCTTCATCTTTTCTTCTTTTTCTGTTTTTAGAGAAGAAATTTCATGATTTTAAGGAAGACTTGACATTTTATTCTTTGCGGAACACTAATAGACAAGCCTGATTCAAGTACTGTTTTATCGATTGTTAACATTAAATAAATACAGTTTTGATATCGAAAACACTTTTGCGACCACATCTGGTGCCAAAATTTTGTAGATACGTGTTGACACGATTTTCAATGTGCATGCTTTCATGCCGTAATCCGCAGGAATTGGTCACTACGTAATTTGCGCATGAAGATTCGTGCTAGAACAGGGACCGCGGAGACGGGGGACTGGAAATGTAGCCCCCCCCCTTTTTTTTGCTAGGCCAAAATAAAGATAATAATAGTATCGCGTGAGAAGATTTCAACTTGAAGTTCCTGGTTTTCAGGTTTGGGAGGTAAAACTCGAAAATTAGAACAATTGGTAACATTGCAGTAAAATTTGGTTGAATTATTTGAAAGTATGGTCAAATTTGTCAACAAATTTCCTGAAAATTGCCAAAAATGAACGGAATTTTCTTAAAGTTGACAAATAGTTCACTGAAATTTTAAGGAAAGTGCCCGAAAATGATCGAAATTTTCCTAAATTTGAAGAAAATTTCCCGAATATGAAGGTAAAATGGAAAAAAAAACTGCTATAGTAATTCGAAATTTGACATAGCCTATATATTTAATTAAACTGTCGAAATCTCCACAAAAATGAATGAAATTTCCCAATGATAGAAGAAAATGGCCCAAAAATGATAAAAGGAAATTGCCCGAAATTTGATTAAAATTGCAAAACAATTAACAAAATTTTCCAAAAATTGTCGATGAATTCTGAGGGAAGTGTCCAAAATATCCCGAAAATCAAAGAAAATTGCACAATAAATAAACGAAATTTCCCTTAAATTGACAAACAATTCACCGAAATATTTTTAAAAGTGCCCGGAAATTAAGAACATTTTCCAAGAATTGAAGATTTCCGATAAGCAGCAACATAAGTGATGGAAGTTAATATACGCCCATGCATACCATAGGGAGTTAGTGTACAAATATGAATGTAATCATGACGCTTTTTTATTTTCGCCATTTATTCTTCAGCCCCCCATCTCCTTCAAAAAATGCTCCGTGGTCCCTGTAGAGTCAGGGTGTAGCTTACGGCAGGGCCGTAATTCTTATCTGAAAAGTGTGTGTGGGAGGGAGGAGGGGGGGCGTGGGCATGGCCTCTTATCCAAAAAGTGAAAGTGGGGGGTGGACAAGAGGCAAATTTTCCCTAAAATGTGGTGAATTTGTAAAATTATGCTGAAACGTGTGTGGGGAAATTTCCCCCTGTGCTTTTAAATATTACGGGAATTACGGCCCTGACTTAAAAGGAGGGGCGAGGGAAGGGACGGGGGGTTACACCAACTAAGAAAAACATTGTCGGGCAATTCCAATTCTAACTATTTCGCCGGGCAATTAAATAGCCCAGTAGTGAAGAAAAAAATTGTGGGAATATTGATATAGTTATGCCTTTTTGCTTCTTCGCAAAAAGACAAAATACTTTTGAGAATGCATGTCATAGTTGTTTTGTTATCTATATGGCTGTACGAGTCAAGCCACCCCCTCCTTCCCCCTCCCACACACACACATCGTTGGCCAGACACTGATCTTAGTCGGGCAGAGATGTATAGAATGTCAGAAGTACAGAAGTATCAGAGTATATCTCAGTCATGAACGACTCAGATAAATATTAGAATCATGTTCTCCCAACCACCGACTCGGCATGTTGAGAGCATCATAATTGGGCACTTATAGTCGGGCAGAGATTTAAAATATCGGTTATACTGTTTAAACCAGTCAGAGGCGGCGGAAGATGTTTGAATTCGGGGGTTGGGGGGGGGGACACAGAATCTGAAGGGCACTTTTCAAATGTCGTATTTTCAAAGCATGTAGTAAAACTGTATAGCTTTATATGGTCAACTTCCTACCCCCTCCTCCCCTTCCCTCCTCCCCTTACCGGAAAATGTATAAACTTGTATCGATCCGAAAATTACTGGTGACGTACTTTTCCTTCTTTTTTAAGATTTACATCTTCAAAAATTCCAGATATTATACAAAAATTATACAAAAATCTACAAATATTTTGAAATTTTATAGATCATAAGTCTTGAAATTGGAAGTATTTATACTTATCATGATCAGATGATTAGCAAATTGTATGGGTCATGAATTGAAATATATTTAATATCTAAATTAATGTGAAAACTAAGCAAACAAGAAAGCAATCCATGGTTTTGCTGATCACATCACCTTAAAGAGGGCATGACATGGTCATCGATTTTGGCTAAAAACTTAAAATAATAACTTCTAGTAATATAAAATCACATAATTATAATACCAATTCCCGAAAAAATCGTAAAAATTGGTGCAAATAATCGAGAGAAATATGCAGCAAAATCACACGCTACGTAGCTAACGATGAAAATGCTTGTCACGTGACAAATAAGCCTGTGACGTAAGTTCGGGCGTAAGGCAGAGCTGGCTAGCCACTGGAGACACATACACACTGTAATTTCTTGCAATAATGGCGACGGACAAAAGGCGTTCTTCCAGTTCTTCGTTAGATAGCGAAATGGATCTTGTATTATAATATTCTTCCTCAAGTTTTGATGAAGGAGAATCAAATGATTCTGATGAAAATAAAGAGGTAGAAGGTGAAATTATCGGCCTTGCCCCGTACCAATTTGAGCCGGAAGGCGATGCGCAGGAGGCTAAAGAATTCGACCATGTTCGCATCGAGAGACTCCAACAAATTGTAAATAACCTACATGGTGAGATACTTTTTTGATTAGGCGTGTTTTGAGATGGGTGAAATTTCTCAATTCTTTTGGCAAAGATTAATCCCCCTCCGCAATGAAAATTGAAACCCTGGGTTAGGTCAAGAGATAGTGAAGCCGTGTATAGTAGTTTTGCGAGAATTACTCAAAAAGTTTTTGTTTGGTAGGCGTAGGCTAGGCCTAATAGTAATACGTAGTGGTAGTGGTGGCACTAGTACTAAATGTTAGTCCGAGATTCCTCTGAAAGTGAGTTAGGCATCCATTTTTGACATTTTGCACACCATCAAAGCTAGAGGAATCTCGAGCTAGTACTAGTAGGCCTAGTACTTGGCCTGGTTATTATACACATCCCTCAGTACTGTTGACATTGGGATTGCCGTACGAGAGTTGTTATGTACTATTAGGTGCAATTCTTATGTTTTTAGAAATTCACACGTAGAAAATTGATGATTGAAAAATAACTAAGATAATCAACGTACTAGTAGTACCGTCGGACTAATCCAGCCGTGTTATTATGGCTGCCGTTGGTGATGGCTGGCCGTCTAAGGGTACTACAAAATCCTATACCCTCCTCAGCTTCTGTGCTGTTTTAAGCAAGGTGTAAAAGTATAGGAAAATCTCAGTTTTAAGATCTTTATGAAAATGAAACCATTTTACCTTTTTCTCGCCTACAATGACTAGAATCAATGTTTGAAGTCCATCCATGTCTTCAAAAACTGTTTTTAAAGTGATTTTAGTTACTTTTATTCAAGTATTTTGGACTACTTTTTATTCCGTAAAAATCGTCTGACGAGCTCTCCAAAGTATGGTCAAAATTCAAAACACTACCATTGGGGCTATAACATTTTAGCGGGGGTGATATGTTTGAGATTATTTGAGGATAAAATTAAGATAATACATATAATGTAGTACAATTATATAAGCTAAACATTTCTTGATGTTTTATTTATCTGTTTTTGCAGTTTTTAAAATTTATTTTCATACTAATACGATATAATTAAAAATGATGTATAGTGACGGTTTAAGATCTTTCCCATTTTTTAAAATATACCTTAAGTGGGTATTAATTACAAAGCATCTTAAAATTTTCCATCCAAGCATTGTTTCGTATAACCCTTTCTTGATTAAGGTCATGGCTTTTTATTGTGTAATTTCTTGGGAGGTACAGCTCCTTGAAAGGTCAAATTTTCTTTTCTCTTTTAATGTTTGTTTGAGAGGGCAGATCCTGAAGGCCAGCATTCATTAAAAAAAAGGCATGTTGTACTTTACCATACCATACTAAGGAATATATCATTTATTTCAGAGACATGAAAAATTATCATATTATACAGTACATAAAAACCACATATATACGTCAATTTTCTTTGCATTGTAAGCAAAGATACCATGGGGATGCACATGAACAGATGAAGGTTGATACTGATGGAAAGAAAAATGGGATTCATTCAAGAAGTTATTTCATTGTTCTTTTGATAATGCTTATTTTCTTTTTGTATCTCCTCAGATGATACTGCATATCGGCAACTGGTAAGATGGTGCTGGGGCTATCTTGGCAAACACAATCGTGTAATTCTACCATCATGTGCTGTGCTAAAAATCAGAACTACATTTTCATCTGAAGGACATGTTGGGTTTAAATACCCTGACCTTTATTTTCGAGACTGACTCCTGTGCAGTGTGATTTGGTATTTCTTGGAAGTGCATCCTTAAAAATACTTGTTTTATTTGAAGATGTAAAAAGTTTTATTTTTTCATGCTTGCCTGGCAAAGTTTGCCCCCCAAAAGTATTTTGTATTTATTTTGAAGTTTCAGGTGCTAATGTTGTAACATTAGAATAGTAATATTGTTCAGATAATTACATTACAATGAATCCAAAAAGCACCAAATTAGTTTGATTTTTAATGATATTGTTGAAAAGCTCTTGCACGTTTTATTATGTGATGCTATTACTGTTAAGCCTCTGCCACATCAATCAGCGTATACCCCAAATTACCATGCTAACTGGTTTAACCTTTCGATATACAACCAAACCTTATTGAAATGAAATAAATGAACCAATAATCTCCTCTCCAAATGTTCACCACATTGTATTTTTTTGATATACTTTCTGCAGGGCTTAAAATACATTTTTGTCATTTTAAAAGTTCCTTTTGTTTTATGTTTGTTTTTGCTTTACTATAATTTTGAGTAGAAATGTAGGTTCAATGCAAATTCTTCATCAATGGCAGAGGTCAGTGCAGAAGATACTGGGTTTGAATATTCCAATTTCCAAATGGTGCTGTTGTATTGCCATTGTCCTTGAGCAGCTTTTGAGCAGTTCACCCAGCTGTTTATTGGTTCCAGCTTGTAAGGATTCAACCAGCTAAAGATATTGCTGAGCTTAGGTCATAAGATAATGATTAAACCCTGTATTGAGGCAGTGGCGTAGCGAGGCAGTGGCGTAGCGAGGCAGTGGCGTAGCGAGGCAGTGGCGTAGCGAGGCAGTGGCGTAGCGAGGCAGTGGCGTAGCGAGGCAGTGGCGTAGCGAGGCAGTGGCGTAGCGAGGCAGTGGCGTAGCGCAGTGGCGTGGCGTAGCGAGGCAGTGGCGTAGCGAGGCAGTGGCGTAGCGAGGCAGTGGCGTAGCGAGGCAGTGGCGTAGCGAGGCAGTGGCGTAGCGAGGCAGTGGCGTAGCGAGGCAGTGGCGTAGCGAGGCAGTGGCGTAGTGGCGTAGCGAGGCAGTGGCGTAGCGAGGCAGTGGCGTAGCAGTGGCGTAGGCAGTGGCGTAGCGAGGCAGTGGCGTAGCGAGGCAGTGGCGTAGCGAGGCAGTGGCGTGGCGAGGCAGTGGCGTAGCGAGGCAGTGGCGTAGCGAGGCAGTGGCGTAGCGAGGCAGTGGCGTAGCGAGGCAGTGGCGTAGCGAGGCAGTGGCGTAGCGAGGCAGTGGCGTAGCGAGGCAGTGGCGTAGCGAGGCAGTGGCGTAGCGAGGCAGTGGCGTAGCGAGGCAGTGGCGTAGCGAGGCAGTGGCGTAGCGAGGCAGTGGCGTAGCGAGGCAGTGGCGTAGCGAGGCAGTGGCGTAGCGAGGCAGTGGCGTAGCGAGGCAGTGGCGTAGCGAGGCAGTGGCGTAGCGAGGCAGTGGCGTAGCGAGGCAGTGGCGTAGCGAGGCAGTGGCGTAGCGAGGCAGTGGCGTAGCGAGGCAGTGGCGTAGCGAGGCAGTGGCGTAGCGAGGCAGTGGCGTAGCGAGGCAGTGGCGTAGCGAGGCAGTGGCGTAGCGAGGCAGTGGCGTAGCGAGGCAGTGGCGTAGCGAGGCAGTGGCGTAGCGAGGCAGTGGCGTAGCGAGGCAGTGGCGTAGCGAGGCAGTGGCGTAGCGAGGCAGTGGCGTAGCGAGGCAGTGGCGTAGCGAGGCAGTGGCGTAGCGAGGCAGTGGCGTAGCGAGGCAGTGGCGTAGCGAGGCAGTGGCGTAGCGAGGCAGTGGCGAAGCGAGGCAGTGGCGTAGCGAGGCAGTGGCGTAGCGAGGCAGTGGCGTAGCGAGGCAGAGTGGCGTAGCGGGGCAGAGTGGCGTAGCGGGGCAGAGTGGCGTAGCGGGGCAGTGTGGCGTAGCGGGGCAGTGTGGCGTAGCGGGGCAGAGTGGCGTAGCGGGGCAGTGTGGCGTAGCGGGGCAGAGTGGGCGTAGCGGGGCAGAGTGGCGTAGCGGGGCAGTGTGGCGTAGGGGGCAGAGTGGCGTAGGGGGCAGAGTGGCTTAGCGGGGCAGAGTGGCGTAGGGGGCAGAGTGGGGTAGCGGGGCAGAGTGGCGTAGCGAGGCAGAATGGCGTAGCGAGGCAGAGTGGCGTAGCGAGGCAGGCAGTGGCGTAGCGAGGCAGAGTGGCGTAGCGAGGCAGAGTGGCGTAGCGAGGCAGTGGCGTAGCGAGGCAGTGGCGTAGCGAGGCAGTGGCGTAGCGAGGCAGTGGCGTAGCAAGGCAGTGGCGTAGCAAGGCAGTGGCGTAGCGAGGCAGTGGCGTAGCGAGGCAGTGGCAATGAACAATTACACTAATTCTGCCATTTCATTTGAGTGGCAACAAGGGGGCAGGGCCTCTGAAAGGGGGACGGCCTCTGAATGGGGAAAGGGCCTCTGAAAGGGGGCAGGGCCTCTGAATGGGGGCAGGGGGTGCAAGCCCTCTTCCCGGCTACGCCCCTGAAATGAGGGCAAATCTTTGGTTCCAAATCATTCCTTGGATTTTGTTTTCGACAACAGTAACTAAACTTTAGTCAAGGATAAGGGCAACCCCTAAATCGAGTTCATGGCAATTTTAACTCCTGGGTTGAGTCCAAGAGTACATGGGTAATCTTGAAATGTCTTGCTTTATTTAAGTTTGTGTTGTCCCCAAACAAAATCAGGCTTGTACACCTTTGATCCCTGCCAAGGAATTCAATAATTGTACAAAACCATCAAGCCGGTGTGAGTTGGCTCATCCAGGCCTGAGGTGCGACTTGATTCCATCATCCTCCCTGCATTCATATGTGCTTATTACCTTTGACAAATACTGTATAAAGGAAAAGAACATCGGTGACATGCCCTCCAAGGAAATATATATTTTACACAGCAAATGAAGTTCATCAACTTGGAAGAACATTTCAGACAAAATTACTGATCACTTAGGTCATATTGTATTTGTTTGTACACAATCCTCCCTTACGGGAACTCAGCAAGACTCCTATACGAAGCATAGACGCTAAGCTATAGCCTGCATAGCAGATGCCAGTCTCGTGCGACCGGGACGGAAGTGGATGAACACCGGGTTTTTACCCTACTCTTTTCGAGAAGTGTTCAGAGAAGCAAGTAGGGTGTGACTGTCCTACCATCGGAACCGACGGCTTAACGTCCTCTCCGAAGGACGGCGAGCACCATTTAACCATTGCCACTTTTTTCAACAGCTGAATGAGGAGCAGGAGCTGCAAATGATGTACTTGTGCTTTGATGATCGGCTATCTGTCTGCATAGCTGTGGAAAAACTGGTCAGACCTGTCCAAAGCTTGATCCGGGAACCTCCAGCATCTCAGTCGTGTGCTCTACCAACTGAGCTACCTGACTCCTAATTGTTGTTATGCAAATCTCAAAATTAATATGAACAAAACACTATTTATCTTAGTAATCTCACCACATCCTCACTACTTTAAGAAATATATAAACAAGTATTTTAATTGTTATGCTAATTTAAATTAACACAGAACTCACAATACTAATCTACAAGGTCTAATGCCTTAAATACCTGCCCCGGCAAGATTTGTGAATGTACATGTAGAGTATTTATTACTAAGTAATGAGCAAAGGTCTAACATGCAAATAACCTGCTAAATATACCAACACCACACCGGCCCTAACGCAAGAGGTATCAGAGATACATATGCATATAGGCTAATAAGTATGCCTACCCCCTTTCCCCTTCATCATGCTAATCTGTACATTACCAACTTCATCTAACCTTGAGGAAAGTTACATGAATGTAAACATTTTTAACTGGCTTACTGTATGTTGTGATCTCGGATTAAACATTTCACAAGAAAGTCTATTGTTATGCAAATAATTCAATTAAATGTGCACATACCTCACCATTAAGTGTGAACAATGCTCTTCACAGATATATTATTTGTGTTAGAAAAATCCCACACCCAACCCACCTTAATTTAGGAGATATTATAGACACAAATGTTCATTGATATGTAAATAAGCTAATTAGTATATATACACAACCCCCAAGCGTGCTCCTCTGAACAGTACTAATGTCTTCTACCCATGTGCCAAGTTACATAAATGTACACAATTCTTAACTTATGTTATGAGCTCAGTTAAAACATTTGTAGATGCCGACGATGACCACGACATGAAAAACTTTTCAATTTTGACACAACTTTTCAATTTTGACACAACTTTTAAACTATTTCTGAGCTAGGCACTCTTGCAATATACAGTTTCACTGAGAATATTCAACAGCTAAATATGAAACTAAAATGAGACTTTTGCCATAGTTCGATCAATAAATATAGTAGAAACATGGTCCACCACTATTTCTATTATGCAAATAACACAATCTGAGTTCCTCAGGTCTTCTAAACCTTGTCATTTGCCGCTGCAGGGCTTCTTGGCGTGAGGGCTTCTGCACAGTGCTTGTCAAAGGTAGTGGTGGTAAAGATAACCTGCTTGTCTGCTGCTTCAAGGACTTGTCTCCTGTCCCAACGACGTTGGTTACTTCACTGAGAAGCTCATCTACATATGCTGCAAATAAATAAAAGTACCTTTATGATCAATAAATGGGAAAAGACAAATATGATCTACAGGCAAAGTCAAAGGTAATTTAGGAGGTTACATTGAATAAGTTGAAGCAGCATTGACACTACGGTTAAAAATTGGGCGGGGAAATTTCCCCCTTGTGTAATTTTTAGGGGGAATTTGAAAAAAAAGGGGATTTCTTTTTGGAGAAATACCAATAAAGGCCTAAGGATACCACCGGAAATGCCAAACTATGGCTGTAAAATGCCAAAATCTCAGGAATTAGTAGACAATTTTGCATGCAAATTTTGTGATGTATTACAGGGCGACCTTGGTATATACTTTCTTATGTAAATAACTTGTTTTGGTGGTACAGCAAATTTTGACGAAACGTTTTTGAGTCTTGACTATAGCCAAAACCAAATTCTAGGAGGATTAGACTTCACCATCATTTTTGGACTTCACCATCATTTTCAGACTTCAGTGACTTATATTAATGAAAGAAAATTACAGAAAAGATGTCTGCCCATAGCCCAGTCATACATCATAAACTTAGCATAAATTAGATATTGATTAAACATTAATCAGGTCAAAAGCTAACAGTGCTAATTTCAAAATCCACAACAGATCTTATCAGATTTTAATGCTTTTTCAGACAACCACAAAAAATGATAAAAAAAAAATAGATTTTACTAAGCTCTCCCTACACCACAAAAAAAGGAAATAATAAATTTCACTAAATTAATATGAGCTTACTGTAAGTAGGTTCCACCAATCAATAGAAATTCCGGGTCGACTAACGTCAGGTCCACTGGTTAGAGTAGCATAACAAGTTAGGTTAGCAGTAGCACTTGCCATGGCTGACGTTGAACTTGAGGGTACATCTTTAAGACTAATTGTTTTCTTCTTGATAGTAAGAAACTTTCCCGGATTGATGCTCCTAATTTCTTTGCCAGAAACACTCCCCAAGCCAAACTGTTGCCGAAGCCTTGCAGCGGATTCAAAACAATCTTCAGTGAAGTGATCGCTACAAATTACACTGTGTTGTGTAGGCCCTAGGCTAGGCCTAGCCTAGGCCTTTTTAAGTTCTAAAATCTGCACGGGTATCTGGTATTGTTTACAAATGCTATTGCTATCCACACTTTTTTCGTCCATTGGAAATTTATGGATGCTAATTCCTTTCCGAGAAACATTACTACATCCGCCCACAATATATCGGTAGGCTCTACGGAATTTTCGAAAAAAATCTCGAAGAAATCGTGTTGTTTTTGATCAAAGATTTAGTCTGGACTTGGCGTTAGCGTAGGTTTTCATCATCATCATCACACGAGCAAACTCGGGCACTGCCGACAAAGATTCTCCACTGCTTGCGATCATCCATGGCACCTGGCAGGACATCTCTTTCAATTCCAGTGTCCTTCTCAAGAACATCAATGTAGGTTATTGCTGGCCTACCACGACTTCTTTTTCCATGTTTTGGGTCCCAGAGAAGTGTCTGATGTATGACTTCATCTCTGCTCCTCCAACAGTGGCCAGCAAATTTAAGGCGCCTTGCCTGGATGACTTCAGAAATAGGCTGTAGGTTTCTATAAAGTTGGCTGTTTGGGAGGTGCTGTTGCCATGACACACTAAGGGCAAATCTCAGCAATTTTGTGTACGTACCATCCAGTCTCCTTGAAAGTGCATTTGTCATAGTCCATCCCTCAGATCCATACAGCAGCACACTTTCAACAGCTGCCTTGAAGAAATTGATTTTGAGATCTCTGGAGAGATCACTACGCCATATGTTGCTCAGCTTGGAACAGGCAGTCCATGCTTTTCCAATTCGGACATCTATGTCTTTCTTGGTGAAGTCTACCCACGAACCAAGATACTGAAAGTTGGTGACTTGCTTTAAAGTGGTACCGTTAATGTCCTTGAGGCTAGCTTGTGGATGGTTGTACATCATGTACTCAGTCTTTTGACTATTTATTGTCAGACCAACCTCTTTGGCAGCCTGTTCAACTCTGTGTAATAGATGTTCAGCATCAGCAATGTTGTCTGACAGCAGCGCAATGTCATCTGCAAAATCAGTGTCAGTTAATGTTGTAGATGGGTGGCGTCTGCTCTGCCGTTGCTTCAAGGTGAAACCCAGGTGTTCATGGTTCTCCATAGCTTTCCTCAAAGCATTGTCGAGTGTTATGATAAACAGGAAGGGAGCAAGAGTGTCTCCCTGTAGAACTCCGGCCAGAATTTGGAAAAAGTCTGTATCACCATCAGGACCTCTGACCCTTGCTGTTGTGTTTCTATACATAATACCAATGGCATTGACAATGAAAGGCGGTATACCATAAGCAAGGAGGATTTGCAGCATTTTTTCACGATGAATACTATCAAAAGCCTTGCGAAAATCAACAAAAGTGAGCACAGCAGGTAGGTGTTTTGCCTTTATGCCTTCAATGAGTCTGCGAAGTGTCAAAATTTGCGATATTGTGCCCCGTTTTGGTCTAAAACCATTCTGATTGTTACGAAGAAACGGTTCAATGTGTGCTTGGATACGATGTAACAATAGTTTGTTAAAGATCTTTGCTGAGATGCATGTAAGGCTGATACCCCTGTAGTTACTGGTCACACCAAGGTCACCTTTCTTTGGTATAGGTAAAATTTCACTCTTGGTCCATGCAGTTGGTATGTTACCTTGTAGAACCATGTTGCAAATGCCCAGAAGTTGCTGGTTTAATATTCCACTTTTCCAAACCTCTGTTGGTATGTTATCATAACCAGTTGCTTTGTTAAGGGACATAGTCTGGATGACTGTAATTAGCTCTGTCATAGTGAATGGTTCAGTGTTAATAGGAAGCTCACATTTAACTACAGGTAAGATTGCAGCATCATTTGTGTTTGGTGGTTGCCCCAGCAGTTGTTGAAAATGCTGTTGCCACTTTTCAAGTCTTTCTTTAGGTGTATCTGCTCTGATTTTTCCTTTGGTTGAGCTTTTCCTGCCACTAACTTCATTAATAATTGACCAAGCTATCCTGGACTTACGCTGGTGAGCAGCATCTGTGATCTCTAGGTCTGTAGGTTTTACACTGACTAAAGCAACGCGATAGTGTGGGTCATGTGACATGTCTGCCCGAAGTTTCGTCATTCGGTCACGTGACCCCCTAGACCTATTTTTCATAACCAATTTTAAGGAGGGAATTTTAAACGTCGATTTTACGCTTTTGAGATCTCTTGTCACACACAAAAATGTTCATTTCGAGAAGTAATATACCTAAGCTTACCAAAGAGAGCAATTTGTTTGACCATGTCATGTCCTCTTTAAAGAACTTGAGACATGTGGCAATTTGGTTATCAACTGATGTAATTTTTTAATTGGAACAACTTGCTAATACATATGTAGTTTGAACAATGTTTCAGTTTTTAACAATCTTAGAAAAACTCTTTTTTGCCGCTCATATAAACAACTTAGCATTCTATTCTAATTTATATCATCAAAATTTTGTAACGTATTAAGTTGGACAGTGATTTGACCTTTGATCCATGACCTTTGACCTTTGACTTCCAATAATGTTTAATTTTTATAAGAATGATAAACCCTATACCCACTTATGCAATACAAATAATTCCTTCAAAAGATACAGCCATCACCAAAAACTTGTTTCATTTTACCTGTGACCTTTGACCTTTGACCCCAAAGTTTACGGAACACAAGTTCATGCACCACAGTATCATGATACAAACATAGGATTGGTATAGCTATTGCAATTTCAGAATTAAAAGTGGCCCAAAATTAGTATACAAATTAGTACATAATTACCCACTACGGTAGGCAGAGGTAAAGGCCTTTGCAGAGGTAAAGGCATTTTAAGTATTATCAAGTCTAATATGTAGGGCTTTTGGGCCCCCAAGTTTTGTCTTTATCAGTTTATAGGAGAAATTTAAAATACTGTGTGCGCACAAAGCGCGTTAAGTTTCACAATTTCAGTCTTCTTAGGGCCATATTTGTGCTACTTTTTTTAATGAAAAGATCAGATGTACACTGAGAATTTCAATAAAAAGTGTTTTAATGTTTCAAAGAACATGTTCCTTTTATAAAAAGGGCGCCCATCTTTGACTTCAAAGAAAATTTATATTAGTGTTCTTTCACTTTTTGTCCTGGTCCATCCTGACCCAGTCTTTTGTGCTGATTTTATGGTGCTTTTTGGGGCAAAATACAAGAAATCTTTAGACCTCACCCATGAATTTGCCCTGTGCCTATTTAGAAATGGTAAACATTTAATGCTTATCTGAGTAACTTTAAACATGCGAATTTGAAAATGTTTTCTTATCATTACTTAAATTTTCCGAATTTTGTCAGTTTGTCTTCAACCATTTTGGGCCAGCAAAGACAATACATCCTCAGAGCTTTCGGCAGCTGCACCTCTGGACCTAAGGGGTCCTTAAGCGGGATCCCTTTTCCTGGATATCTACCCTTGCTTCGCCCCACGATTTTTTATTTACATTTTGGAACTTTCTGTCAACTTGATTTTAAGCCATTTATTGGCATCAAAAACAAGAAATCTTCGGACCAATGCTTCATGAATGCCTGCACAATCTGACAATAGTTGCCCGATTTTTCTCAATTTTCAGAGAAAATTTCTCTTCTGCCAGTTTAGATATGGTAACCTAGATACTAATATGGGATTTAAAACTGTCGTCTTTACATCACTTAAATTCTGTCAGTTTGTGTTGCTTCTCAACCATTCTGGTGAAACCAAAAAAAAGAAGATATTTCCAGAGCTTACGGGGTCTCCCTCCCCTCGACCCGCTTTCAAGGGGGCCGTTAAACGGGTAAATGCTGTTTTGCAGTTCCGTGTTTGGTACTTGAGTAATGTTCCTCCAATCCAAACTACCTGGCAATGATACTGAATGGGGAGCGGGTGGGGGTGTTTGTTCCCAATTCTTCTATATTGTGAGATTGTAAACACATGTATATCATTTAAGGATAAGTCAGGCAAGTGTAAATTTTCATCGGGAAAAGCTTTTTTACACCCCCTGCGGCCAAAGTTTAGTTACGCCTCTGGCTAGAGTTTCTGTAGCACGAGTCCACATACCCAAATGGAGCAGATCTCCAAATCTACCGATTTGGGTATGTGTCCATGTTCATTGAGAAAGATGTGTCCATGTCCATAATAAAAAAAAATACTCACTGAAATTCACTGAAAAATCACACCCACACGCACACTTATTTCAGTTTGCTGCTAGTTGCAGTTTGTAAAAGCAAATTTTGAAGGAAAACAAAAAGACAACATTTTTTTCTGTTTGGTCCAAATCGTTGAACGCTCTGAACAATAGCATGTAAGCCTACGCAGGAATTTCACTGTAAAAGATCACGGAACCAAAACTTCAAGAAAATAAAACGATTTTTGGTACATTTTTAACAATAGGCCTAACTTACTCAGTGATATCACCATTTGATTCGGGAACGTCTCCTTAGTACAGAGGACTAAGTTTTTCGTGTTTATAAGGTAAGGAGAGAAGTTAGTAGCTATCGGAAGTAAAAGTTTGTTGTTTCGGTGATGTTGCATAATACTGCAGAGTATTGTATTGAGATGGTGGCTCACTAGAGTGTCCGCAATCGCAAGCAGGGCATTTAGGTTTTACCTGTGAAGGTTGTGGGCAATCCTATTATGTTGTGTTCTGATCCTGTCGTCAATTGACCGTATTTGGCGTTGGTTGTTTTTAATTGGGGTCCTGGACTGCTGGATTAAGTCTTTGTTGGTGTGAGTCAGTTGGTTCCATTTGTCCAAACAAGCTTCCTTCATTACAAAGTCCTCACCGAGTTCCAGCAATTTTTAGTCTTTGTGACTGTCAACCAAAGATCTATATAACGGATGCTGAGCTCGATCGGTGATAAATTCGCAAAATAACAAAATAACAGAAAATCCAAATTTGTATTTACCTTTACCACACGGAGCTACAATTTCGAAACAATTTCGCTGGAACAATTTTGCTGGAACAATTTCGCAGAATTGCATGGTGTAAAAGCTATAAAATCCGCCCAGATCGGTCAAAAAATTCCACTTACTTAACCTATATGGAATAGAACAAATTCAAAGCGACAGTATTTTGGGGAAATAAAATGATTTTTAATAATTTATTATCATTGGAGTCAATGAGGAAAACTTGGCTTCACTCCCTAACACAGCGATGGATGCGAGCTCAGCATTATCTGTAATATAATTATATTTTCTATGCTGTCAGCATGTCGCTGTTTAAGCACGCATTCAGTGTGACGTCATATTCAGGCCCGTGGCTGCATGGGAAGTTGGGTGGACGCTGATTCTAAAAATCTAAAATTCTAAAAAGATAGTCACAATTTAGTCTCCCTTTTCCATATTACGTTGAATTTTACGTCTTTACACGGTTTAGTCTCTTCCACTACATACTTTTAAACGTCAAATACTTTTAAACGTCACTTGTTGTTCATTTATATCCTATCATTAGGGGCCGTTAATATTGGGTGAGAGGATTGACCGTGAATCCGGGGCCAGAATATGTGAGGAGGCCCGGTAGAATATTATACCCAAGGGCGCCTGCACCACGGATCAATAGGGGCAATTCCCTACCCTTCATCACACGGGACAACTGGTAAAAATACCCTGAATTGCACTGGGGAAGACGTGCACTACGTGGGAAGTTTTTTTTTATGTTAAAGGCGTTACTTTATAACCTATGGTTTAGATAGTGAGGTAGAGAGGAGGATACGGGCGTCGTAAAATATGACAATATCCGAAAAATTACAAACTACTAAAAATGTAAAGTCGAGCCTGATCGCAAAACGACCACCCGTCCGCAAGAGGCCATGGCATAATGGGGTCCAGGGGTTCAAGAGCAAAGTCCCAAGGGGAGAATTTATAGAGGCAAAGTTCCAAGGAGGTCAAATCCCAGGGGCGAAGTCCCAAGGTGTCGAATCCCTTAATCGCTCCGACAATCTGGGCACTTAAAGAGTTAATTTGAAGCTATTAAAGAGCCCCTTATTCGAACCTTGACTCCTTTAAGCCCACTCCGGCCCCTTATCATAGATATGAAACTGAAATATTTATTACAACTGGGAGAATAGGATTGAAGAAGCAATAGAAAACATTTCTAGCATGTATGATTTCTAAATGTGGAATAATTTACAATATGAAGTAAGTTTATGAAAAACATCACATATTTTCATTAAATGTTTCAACGAGTTTTGTCCAAGATTGTAAATCCATCCGAGCCATTAGGCTCATAGGGCCGATGCCAAGGCATACTCCTGGTTTGCAAGGAGCAAGCGGATGAGAATACATGACTTCCCCTGGACAGGACGCCAGTCAATTGCTTGTTAACTCCACAGCAGTGCTTATACTCATTTTACAGCTGAGTGGACTGAAGCAAGTAGAAGTAATGTGCATTGCTCAAGGACACAATGCAGCGCCCGAGGTGGGAATCGAGCCTGGTACCTTTCGCATACGACCATGACTCCTTAACCACTGATCCTCCGCACCTCTCTATAGTAACGAGCGTGAGCAAATTTAGTGGCGAGCGTGGGCTACTACAGTGGTGGGAGCATGACTTGTCCTTCTCCTTAACAATTTGTTCCATAACCACAAACTTACCGTAGCAAATAATGATACCACTTATCTTAATTAAAATAACCACTCAACCACACAATAAGAACTTCAACTATTGTAATATAACACTCAACACCAACTTCCACAACAACTCAGGACCAACAGGAGAATAAATATAGTGGAGCCATTGATAAGGGAAATTTGATCCTATTTACTTTAGAAGAGTTTTCAGAATTAAGAAAATAAAGAGAAAAAGTCTGACCTGATCTTCTTATTTATCAGGTCGGGTCTGATTGTTTGAAACTTTAAGGAGCAGAACAACTAATGTGATTTACTACAGTGGCGGGTGTGGGCTCCTATAGTGGTGGAAGTGTAATGATATAAAGGTAGACGTGAGTTACTATAGTAACGGCGTGAGCTACTATAGTAACGGACGTGAGCTACTACAGTGGCGGCATAAGCTACTAAGTGAGGGCGTGAGTTACTACAGTGGCGGGCGTTAGCTAGCTACTACAGTGGCATGAGTAAGCTACTGTAGTGGTGAGCGTGAACATAATGGGACAAAACAGAGGATTGGGTAGGGGAAACAAAAACCAGTAATTTGAGGAAAACTTAGAAATATTATAAGAGGAAATCCCCAATTCCATGCAAGGAAGTTTCCCATGTAAATTCCAACCCTGCAAACAGACCTAAATACTTAAATACCTTATACCTAAAAAATGCAAGAGTCAACAATTTCTTTGACCTAACGGCAAAAATCATGTAAATAATTTGTTTCAACCATCTACTTTCAACACTGCGTGCATGGTGCTGACCAGGAACACACAAAAGTTGTCTTCTCATATAAACGATCTCTCGTGTGCATCACATTCAAAGGCTTGTCCCAAACCCCTATCTAACAACCTCTATCCATGAACTTTCGTCTGGCATTTTCAATTACATATACTCAGACGTCGATTGAAATCTTTGCATGGGAGAAATGAGGGGAATATCTCACCGGAAAGCGTACCAATCATTCGTCATAAGGGCAATGACAATTCCAGAGGAAACAATGAGGCAAGGTCCCAACTTACTTTGTTTTTATTATCCGTTGATTTCCTGAATGGAAGCAAAGACAGTGCCGTGTGCCTGGTTTGCTTAAAATTGATATATGGGGAATAGGTGGATTTCGGGGCAAGAGAAAAATTTTTGCTCTCTAAGTTTAGGAAGGCAAATCCCGTCCATGTGTGTATTCACTTAGCAAGGGAAAGGGAGGGACAATACCTCTCTTCCCTTGAATACGCGTCAATCTGTTCTACCATCTATCCTGCATTGTATCACCTGAAAACAAACGAACAAATAACAATAGAAGAAAATCAATCAAACAACATTTCAGATAGAAAAAAATGTTCTATTTTATTGCAATATAATCAAAGCAATATTTGCATAAGTTAGGAATGATAATTTGACAGACATCCAAATTTGAAAATATTTAATGATCAATATCCCATCCAGCAGTTCAGGAGATTCTCCTTTATGGAGAAAATTTTTTCCCCCGAAGAGGAGAACATCTCAGACGCCATTTTAAAGATTACCCATGATGCCTTTAACGACACAGAGTAACGGTGTGGCACAGAATTTGTATGGGTTCAAGAAATTTTATAAGCTATTAGGTCAATTTCATTTTTGCATTTTTAAAATCTATGCTTATTAATCTACAAATTATCCGATTCCCAAATGGACATCCACCATATTTTATATGAAGATATTTAATGACAAACTTACCAATTCTGGCCTGTTTTCACTGGGGATTATCAAAGTAACGCATACACCATCACTTAGTACTAAACAAGAAAGAGAATGTTTCATTGCACAAACAGGTATGTACACAAGACAGCCTGGTCACTTCCCATACAATGACCACATATAAGCTAATTAAAAACCGTAGGTCAAAGCACTTCTTAATGGAAATTTGGAAGTTACATAATTTACATAGGTTTTCTCCTTTTCGGGGAAAAATATTTTTTCTCCTGAAGAGGGGAATCTACCGAACTGTCCAGTAAACGCAAATTTTGCAAGAAGTGACTTTTTGTTAATTAATATTGCTTTTTATGTTGGAGCAACGAACTATTTCTTGCTTCTGAAATCAAAATTTGATTTATTTATTGAATGTAAATTATATCATCTTTTCCAGAAGCGTAGGATGCGGAGTGGGATAGGTGGGAGTTCCCCTTAGAAGACTTATCCCTTCATGGTAGCATGCTTTCTTTCCTGTTTGGAGATGAAATATTGGAAAAGAATATCAAAATAAAGAGAAAGGAACTGTTAAACCTCAGAAAGCTGGAGAATTCCTAATGATGCGCAAGTTTTCAATCGACAGATTGATGGAGGCATTATTTCCCATTGCAAGTTTCCGCAAGTGTCCGGGAGTTAAAGAGGGGAACTTTTCCTCTGATATTCTTACCCCCTGAGAGATGACACTTCTTACGCCCTTGGTATGATTATGTATATTTGAAAACAATTTTTACAGCAGAACCTAAAATTTTACATAACTACATTGTTTATATAGAACATGATGTACCTTACAATTATTCTTTCTTACAAGAACAATGACTCGATCTTCACGGGGCTTTAAACTCCTGTTTTATTTCTGGAGAATCCTTTAACGGGCCTTACTTGCAAAGACAGAATCCCTGATATCACAATTACGTTGAACAAACAATAGTAAGAGTGTTAAGATGTGAATTCGCCATTAGTTAAATGGTGATGTTGTTTGAAGTTTGGCTGCTAGTAGGGGCACCAACATGTTGTTTGAAGGTTGACTGCTAGTAGGGGCACCAACATGTTGTTTGAAGATTGCTGCTAGTAGGTGCACCAACATGTTGTTTGAAGGTTGGCTGCTAGTAGGTGCACCAACATGTTGTTTGAAGGTTGGCTGCAAGTAGAAGCACCAACATGTTGTTTGAAGGTTGACTGCTAGTAGAGGCACCAATATGTTGTTTGAAGATTGCTGCTAGCAGGTGCACCAACATGTTGTTTGAAGGTTGGCTGCTAGTAGGTGGACCAACATGTTGTTTGAAGGTTGGCTGCTAGTAGAAGCACCAACATGTTGTTTGAAGGTTGGCTGTTCGTAGGGCGCCAACATATTGTTTGAAAGTTGGCTGCTCGTAGAGGCGCCAACATGTTGTTTGAAGGTAGGCAGCTCGTAGGGGCGCCAACATATTGTTTGAAGGTGGCTGCTCGTAGGGGCGCCAACATGTTGTTTGAAGGTAGGCAGCTCGTAGGGGCGCTAACATATTGTTTGAAAGTGGCTGCTCGTAGGGGAACCAACATATTGTTTGAAGGTGGCTGCTCGTAGGGACCTCAACATGTTGTTTAAAGGTTGGGCTAATATTAGTTCGATGCTAGAATGCCACCCAAACATGGTGTCAGCGTTGCAAACATATGCCAAGCGCGTGGTGTACCATTGTTATTGCCCCAAACGTTGTGTGCTATCTGTCCATGTAATATAGCCTACAGATGTATATTCTACCATACTATATCAAGCCGGTATAGCCAAATTTGGCCACGTCTAGTGGCAGCCCCAGGGATTTCATGCTCGGGGCAAGAGAGGGAGGTTTTATCTCATTGGGGGAAAAGCCTACAAAATCGGACAAAATATGTCACTTTTCAAAATTCCGGGGCAAGTGAGGGGGCAAAGCGGTATTGTGGGGATCAAATGGCCTCTTGCCCCACCGTAGCGCCCCAACTAGCAACATCCACGTATCCTGCATACTCAACAAATCCTCCAAATGTGATCACATTACTCCCATTATTAAAGGAAATGCACTGGCTACCTGTTACAGTGCGAAAATCATACAAAACATCTCTACTACTTCATGAATTTGCACCCAGCTACATAAAGGGATCTCTCTAACCAAATCACTGAGAATCCAACAAACTCTGACACTGACTGTTCCACAAATAAAACACCTTATGGTCTCTTCTTCTTATCGTGAGAATACACAGCATGCTGTGCATCCTGGTGATGGAACTTCAGATTGCTCTGTGAAGGTGGTCGCAGCCTGCAGCTTCCAGCTTGATCTCTCTAGAGGACTGGGATGAAAAGTGGATGAGCACCGCGTGTGCATGCTTCTCTGTGCGAATAGTACTCAGAGAACCATGTAGGATGTTAGTGTCCTACCATCCGGGCCGACAGCTTAACGTCCCCTCCAAAGGAGTGGAGCGCCATTCAACCACTACCACTTCTCTCAACAGCTGAATGAGGAGTAAGAGCTGCAAACGAAGTACTTCCGCATTGATGTTCGGTGTATCTGTCTGCATAGCTGTAGAAAAACCGGTCAGACCTGACCGAGGCTTGAACTCGGTACCTCCAGCTTCTCAGTCGTGAGCTCTACCAACTGAGCTACCTACATCTTATGGTGAAAAATGCTTCTCCTGGGCTGATCCTTTTCTGTGTAACAGTCTCCCTTCATCCATCCGATCCATCAATACTCTTACTGGCTTCAAACGTTCTCTAAAGACACTTTTTTCTTCTCTCAACATTTTGACGTCTGAATTTGTATTACACCACCCATCTCATTGATTTCTGTGCTTTTTTCTATAATTAAACTTATTTTTGTCCTTTCATGTTAAATTTGTCTTTGTAAAGTGCTTGAATTCAGCACTTAAATGCTGGGTTATGATAACACAACTAATAATCTAAAGTTAATGTTGAGGCCTAGTGTTTATATACGCATTTAATGCACTGGGCAAAGGACTTCGGCTCCATTGGAATTGCCCGACTTTGGGAGGGCTATTCGCAAGTGAAAAGTTTTTTGAACAGCGCATTAATACGTATATAAACATGATGCCAAAACACTAATTCTTTATATACAATTTTTGTGTTAGATTTTTAAAAGACGTAAAAAACAAATAAAATAATGTTAAACGAGAAAAATTTTACTGACATTTTTTGGCTTTAGTAAGAAATTTACCTGTTGTAAAAACGGACCAAATTGTAACCAAATATTCAAACTAGTGCATAACCGGGATTTAAGATATTTCATAATAATAATAAATAAGTGATGGATGGTATGAGAACGCGGTTATTATCGTTTAAGCCGGTAATAATGATATTTCAGCCTTCACAATTGTTCAGATGATTGAAAACCCCAGGAACTGAATCCTGTAACTAGAGTTCAGTAACCAGTTAGCCTAACAAGGTGGTTGAACATGCTAATGCGGCACTAGAGTTCAGTAACTATAGTCCGACAAGATGGTTGAACATGCCAAAGCGGCACTAGATTTTAGTAACTAGTTAGCCTAACAAGGTGGTTGAACATGGTAATGCGGCACTAGAGTTCAGTAGCTATAGCCTGACAAGATGGTTGAACATGCCACTGCGGCACTAAAGTTCAGTAACTAGTTAGCCTGGCAAGATGGATGTAAATGCCAATGCGGCACTAGAGTCCAGTAACTAATTAGCCTGACAAGAGGAATTATGCCAATGCGCCGGGACTAGAGTCCAGTAACTAATTAGCCTGACAAGAGGAATGATGCCAATGCGCTGGGACTAGAGTCCAGTACTAGTTAGCCTGACAAGATCTAGATTAGATAAATATTGAGTTTGATCATTGCAAATATATTATGTATGACAAATATTAAAATTAACATTTGTATTCCGTTCTTATATTTCAGTTATTCAAAATGATTATAGTATCTATTTCATCTAATTTTACAAAATTGTAGCATAAAAACATTTGCAAATTTACAAAAGATTTGCGTGCGAAAATAAAGTGTTTCTCGCAATACTTTACAAATTGTCTAAACAATTGGCATATGAAGGAATGAAATGAAAATAAAAAACTTTAATTGATATTGTTTCTTTATTAAATTGTTATTTTCATGCATATTTCGCTTTTTCAGTTTGTCCCGCTGACAGCCCAAAGTGTACAGTGGTGCTCATTTCATTCCAAAAAGTACTGTTGAATATGAGCATAGGCGCAAATTGAACAATTTCAAAACGATTGCTAATTGTCTGTTTAATATGACTGTCTTTTTACCAATCAAAACACACAAACTGAAGTCTATCGCGAAGTCAGAGACCATAAGGCCCTCGAAATTACCTTACTTTTTTTACACACAATTCACAATATGTACATAGAACACCACAATTCGCATGTTGCTTTTTAAGTCGAATCAAACAACGAACAATGTGTGTATCATTTTCATTTGGCTTATAATCAGTCCGCTTCACGCTCCCGATCGGGAGATCTCCCAATCAAGATATTTCTTGTTATCATACCCCACAATGCATCTTTCCAAATTCAAATCTCTCTAAAAAAATACATAACGGTAAAATAGGTTCAAGCCAAAGGTGGGTAAAATGCATGCGAAATATTCGAATTTTATTAGTGCAAAAGACTAATAAAATGATTTTCTCCATTTTCACAAGCGCAAATTTGACTTTCACTAGGAAATTTTCAAGTAAACTTTCAAAATTGATTTCAATAGCTTCTGAAGAACAGATTTGAAAAATCACCAGCAAAAGCTCAAATTGTACAAAAAAGTTTCAAAAATATCAATTTCAATATCATTTTTAAAGTATACAACTTTAGAATAACAGAATTTGAAAAGCAAAACAAAAATGTTAACTGCCAGTGAAATTTTGGACATTTTAAAATATGGTCACTGCGCATGTCTCGATCTCCCAATCGGGACTGTTGTTTTATCACTATTGTTCACGTTTTGTATATGTCAAAACAAAAAATATCCAAACCAATGTTCGTTTAAATGTTCATAGCTCGGTTTACAGTACTTCACTTTTGTTCTTCTGACATTTATGAATGAAATCCAACCTTAGTGGAGTGCATATATCTGTATATTATATTTATTCTACTATGCATTATCGAGACGCAGTACATAGAACGATTGACCTCCTACGTCACTTTTACTCGATTTACCCCTTGACTTTATATCTGGAGCAAAAAAACAGTCACTGAAGTTAAAATAAAAGCATGTAAACTTGTCATATTCACTTGATATTGCAAGATTACCTTGCTAAATTCCCGTTTTATCGTATACTCAGATTGTCCTTCTCTCTGGTTTTTTTTTTTTTTTTTTTTGCGGAGGAGTAACGGCAAGCTCTTGAAATATTTTATAGTACTTTATCACATTTAATTATTGTTCATGTTTACGTCAGCAACTTCTTTTTTATTTTTTGTAAAAAATAAAATTATCCAAGCCATGTAACCTAATGAGATTGCAAGTCACACACACAAGTTATTGATGACAGTATTGCAGCGGATTAATTTTGCTTCCTTTGATTCATTTTCATATACTTTAATGTCCAACACAATACCAAAATAGAAATTAATTAGTTAATTTAGGTTATTTTCTTTATAGGTACTGAATTCCATGTACTTATAACAATTACATGCCATATTACGTGATTGAATCTGGGTACAGGAAATAAGATAATATAAAAGGTACAAAAAAAAACTACCATGGTGTAAAAAAAAAATGTTTCTTAAGCCGATATTTAAAAGAATTAAAACGAGCGGCAGACTTTGATTTGGCAGTTTGTGGAATAGAGACGAGCAGCATAAGAACATGAAATAGCACCGTACATAATAGAACTGATGTAATAACATTTATTCCATAACCGCAAATGTATTTGTTTTTGTTTTGTTATGTTTTCATTGCGGCAGGTAGGAGTGACGTCATGGTATGCTTTGAACATGAATATTAAAACTTTGAATTGAATTCTATACGAAACTGAAAGCTGGTGCAAATCTCCTAAACTGCTAAAGCTGAAGTGATATGGTCATGCTTTCTGTGAAGCGTTACAATACGAGCTGCAGTATTCTACATATTTGACATTTAGGAGCACCATACAGAAGTGAGTTGCAATAATCGAGCTTAGACATACAAAAGCATGCACAAGACATTCAGTATTTTCGAGGCCTACTGTGGTGTAGCGGTTATAATACCTGCCTACAGACCACGAGGCCACGGGTTCAAGCCTGGGGTGGGTAGACACGCCAGTGCACCACAACTGGTTATCAAAGGCCGTGGACATTGACTTGGTTGTTGATGTTATGTCTGTCCGTACGTCGTACCTGTGTTCTCGTCCGGGTCGTATTAAGCGTTCCGTGATAGCATTTGTACTATCATAACCGAATACGCAGGCGACGACCCCGTCATTGTAATTGTGTGTTCAACTCTCTCTCTTTCTTCAGTATTTTCGAGGCCTACCAATATTACGTAAGGGATAAGTGCTGACTTACATAAATGAGAATACTAATCACCATAAAATTATATTGTTGTGCATTGGTCTTTTTCGCTTGGAATCTGCAAGGGCAAACTGCATTTCTATTTAGTCCTCTATTTAGTCATGTTAGGCTGTTAGGTGTAGAATTCTATTATTGGGGTTCGGACCCAGCACCCTTTTGGTTGCGTCATTTTCATTATATCCTATAAATACAAACCTTGATCCGCGAGTGCAAACAATCCATTTTATTCCATACAAGGGGTTATCAGTTTACAGACCAATGACAACATTTCGTTCATTCGTGATTCTTTGATTCTCGATTTTCGTATTTACAACTTACCTGATCACTACACATTCATTTTGATTTCCATGCTCTTGTAAAACGACATTACGGTGACGTCATGACGGGAATATATATATGCACTAATGATAATGTGAAATGGCTCCTTGTGGATAAAGACAAAAATCAAGACAAAAATCAATAAAAAATGTATTTATGAAGGACTTGAAGTGGTTGCTTATTTATTTGTCAATTGCGTCAGGCTCTTTATTAGTGGGAACAATGGAACAGAATTCAGGGATTATATGTTATTTGCAAGTGTGCCAATCTGGTGTTTCCATGCAATCGTAAGTGTCATCAAGTGAGCTTATTAAGTTCTCATTATTCCTTAGAAGTTGATGCAATATATGGGAGATGAAATTTGACTCGGAAAAGGCAACACAAAAGAACAGACCATATTTGGAAAGGAGAAACAGAGTTAGTGGCAGAGCGGTTTTAGAGACGCGGTGATGTACAAATCTGAAGAAGAAAAAAAATTGATATATTTTCAATTATTTCGCAGATTTTTTTTTTTTTAATGTGAAGCTTATCGCACACAAAACTGTTCATGCATTGCTAGAATAACTGATGCCACATGGTCTTCAAAACTTAATTTGTCCAAAGAAAGTAATAATTCTGCACAACCTTAGATGAAAGAACGGGCCTGTAATGAAGTGGGAAGCCAACGCAACATGATCATTAGCAACATTTTATTGTTTCTTTCATTATTAAGGCTGGTGAGCCTATTGTAGCAAGTATTCTACGAATTAACGTGCTAAAATACACTGCGGTCGCCTTGATGGCTTCGGAAAATATAGCTTTTTGATAGAAATGGGAAATTGTTAGGTATTAATATAAAAAAAAAAAAAAAAACACTGAGCCCAGTGTAGGAGAGTCTATATTAAAAACAATAATTTGAAGATTTTTTGATTCATATTTCTGCCAATTGACCAGTGAGTTGTTTAAACAGGTACAAAGGTGCGACATTTGATGAGCTTATTTTTCATACTGTTTCATAATGTTAAAACTTGTTTTGACTTTTTGTAAAATGCGTTCCACTTTACATATGACAACCCTTTCAATCTTGTTATAGCAACGCTCGCTCTTGTCTCTGACTCAGATGTTTAATCTGTCGAAAAGCCCATGTGGATGGAATTTGTTCGTTTGATGTTACACAAGAGAGAGGAGCGTAATGGGGAGAGGGGGGGGGGGGCACAATTCATTTCTATACAGATAACACAGAGCTTTAAATTTAGATATCTCCTTAACGGAATAAGATATTGAATTATAGTTTCTTCGCCAATTTGTATCTTTTGAAGTCCTCTTTCGTATAAGATACACTTGATTGACCAATCCTTTGTTTTCTCTTTATTCACATCAAAAAATGTGTTCTTTTTGAAAATCCTCACACTGAGGAACGAAACCATATCATGATTTAAAGCTGTTCAAAGATTTTTATGTTCATGTTAATAAGAAATTAAATATAATTATTAACTGTCCGCAAATCTTTTAAGATCTGTAGAAAGCTACAAAAGTTGAATATTGAAATTTCCTGAAATTGTGAGCAACCATAACTTGTAATTTAAGTCAGCTATTTTCCAAATGAAAGAATTATCATGCACAGCATTTGTGTGTTTTGTGTAATAGGACTTTTCACTCTCCTCATCCTTATTGACCTGATTTATAACACAAAGCAACGTTACGCAACCCAGAGCAATTACAGATGAAGATATGTATGCTAGTTGCATCTGCAACACTTTACAATTTAAATCTATTATTATTTTTGAGGACAAAATATTTACAGAAAAGCGATAAGAAAATTTGATCTTTTTCTGGCAGAAAAACATTTCTGTTTAGGCTATTTAATTTATAGGAATGATGAGTTAAGATAGAGCATTCGATAGATATATTTAATGTACGAAGTATACGTGCAACACTGATGCAAACTGGTAAGTGAATAAAAGCAAAGACGCCTGCATTACAGGGCCAACAGAGGCGATCGCCCCTGCTTCTCATCTTATGGGGTTGAACGGGAGCAGAAAGTGTCCCCATTTCACGGGGGCAAGAAGTGCCCCTTTTCTTTAGTTTTCAACGTTATTTTCGCACCTGCTAATAAGAGTAACGGTTGTGATACTCAAAAATCTGTTTATGCTATGAATAATGGCTGTTTTTGACATAAAATGTGTAATTTCTCTTCATTTGTGCCTCTTTACTTTCAGGTGCATGTATTTCCGATATTGTATTACCATGTTAGAGCTCAATGACGGCATTAAAATTGCCCTCTTCTTGAGTTTCACCCTTTTGCCTTTTTTGAGAGCAGGCGTCCCTGCTTAAAAAAGTTCCAGGAATGTGTGTTATGAAAACAAAAGAACAACAATATTTTGTCAGAGGTGAATGAAATAATAAATCGTCATTCCTAATGTCAAAAATTAGTATTTCATGTTAGTAGTATATAAAAGCGGGTTCCCACACAAAAACAACAAAAAACTCTTGATAAATCCTTAATTAAAAAAAGAAAGCCTGAATAATCCTTGATTAAATTGCCGCCACCGACAAAAACGCAAATCCTAGGCTCCAGCCGATGAAAAAGCTCGATTTAATCCTTGATTACAAAATTTTACTTTAGAAATATTCCTGGAAATCCCAAAACAAAATTCTTTTAAAATATTTCTGGAAATCCCCCGAATATTTGTTTTCAAAATATTTCTGGTAATCCCCCGAAATTTTTCTTTCAAAAAATTATTGGAAATCCCCCAAAATTTTTCTTTAAAGAAATTTGTTTCTTTCTCCTAACTCAGATTAAATTCGATGAAATCCCCAACCCTCCATCACCCACATCGACCCCCGCGTCCAACGAGAAAAATCTTCGATTAAATTCGATAAAATCGCCCGAGCGACCGCGCGCCCAAGATTGTCCAAGAATAGAAAAAAATGTATAAAAAAGCCTTCAATAAGACGTTTCTTATTGAAGGCTTTTATTCGATTTTTAAAGAAAAAAATAATTAACAAAATAATTTTTAAAAATTGATTTAAAGAAATAAAATATTTATATAAATAAAACAATGACGATTCAATAACATTTTTTGGACGAGCTAATTCCGCAAATTTCTGCGTCGATTTTAAAACCGACGAGACCGACAAAACCAACGAGTGCGAAGATAAGTATAATAGAAAATATGAAATGTATATTGCTGAAATGGGCGAAAGAACTTTTAGAACGCGCCAGTTATATACCCAAAAAAAGTTGATTCCGCTCTAGGATCATTTAAAAAAATTGATTAAAAGTTTATATCCAAATATGGATAAATTTCGATTAAAAGAAAGCGAATCCGCGATAAATAGGTTCGCCACTCAATACACGATCGATGGTAACTCGAATTATGATTCTATATCTTTCCTAAACGCGGCAAAATCACTTATTTTAGGATTATTTTAAAATAGTCCGGAAACAAAAGATAAAATAATTTTAAAATGTTATATGGAAAAAGTTAATATTGAGGATAGAAATAATACGATAGTTCCGGCAGATTTTCATTCGAATATTAACGTTATTTTGGTTAGTACTAATATTAACGAAGTATACGAAGAGATGACGGACGAAATCTTAAAAAGATTGACAAATTTTTAGAGACTAGGTAGTGGATGGAGATTTAAATCTATAAGTTTAGAAATTCACCTAGCTGCCTAGTCAAATATCAACCGATTGCGAGTTCTTCTCTTATTCCTCTTCCGAAATTTCTTTCTCTGAAAAAGGCGATAATTAATTTAAAAAACGACAACGATCAATGTTTTAAATGGTGCATTACCAGAGCTTTATATCCGGTTAAAGCGAATCCGCAACGAGTGACTAAGAAAATGATACTCCAAAGCGATAATGATAATTAGAAGGGCGTAAAATTCCCCGTCGATTTAAAAACGATACGTAAATTTGAAAAGCAAAACGAATCCATTTCGATAAACGTATACGGATATCGAAATGATGGAGTATACCCATTGAGAATAAGCTAATATTCATCGAGAGAGAACGTCGTAGATTTACTTTTGATTTCGGACGAAGAAAAACAACACTACTGCCTTGTTCAAAATATAAGTCGATTATTATCGGCCTAAGTAAGCAAAAAGAAATCTAAAAAGTATTACTGTCGCAGATGTCTAAGTTCATTTCCAACCGAAAAATCATTAAATAAGCATCTCGAATACTGTAGTTTTAAAGAAGCGGTTAACACGGTACTTCCAGGAAAAGGAATCGTTTTATCTTTAAAAAAAAAATAATAAATCTATGAAAGTTCCTTTCGTAATTTACGCCGATTTTGAATCGTTCGTAGAAAAAATAGATTCCTGCGAACCAAATCCGAGAAATAGTTATACGAAGCAATGTCAAAACATTCTCCGTCGGGAGTTTGTTTTTACATTAAAAGCTTTAATGACAAAGATAATAAATTGCTTCGATATACGAAGAAAAAAGATGACGACGATATTAGTCAAACATTTATGGACAGCTTAGAATACGAGGTATCTCAATTATACAAAAAATATAAAAAATCAGACGCGATGATTTTTACGGAAAAAGATGAAATTAACTTTCGAGAATCGACCACTTGTTGGATTTGTCGAAATCAATTTACATCGGACGACTGCCCGAGTAAAAAAGTTAGAAATCACTGTCATTTTACCGGTAAATATAAAGGGGCCGCGCATAATGTTATTTAAACTATAAAAACCCAAAATTTATCCCCATATTTTTTCACAATTTATCGGGGTACGACGCTCATTTATTTATAAAAAGTTTAAGAGTACGGTCTGGGACCATAAATTGTATAGCCGATAACGAAGAAAAATATATTACTTTCTTGAAAAAACTATCCGTAGATTCTTACCTCGATAAACACGGAAAAAAGCAATTGATAAAAATAGAGTTAAGATTTTTGGATAGTTTTAATTTACGCCTTTGCTTTATCAAAATTGGTGGATAATCTCGGCGGGGATAAATGTTTAAAGATTAAAAAATATTCTAAAGGCAACAATTTAGATTTAGTATTAAGAAAAGGAGTTTATCCTTACGATTTTGTCGATAAATTAGAAAAATTAGACAATGATAAATTGCCGCTAAAAAGCGCTTTTTATTCTAGACTATACGAGGAAAATATTACCGATGAAGATTATAAACACGCTCAAAAAGTCTGGGAGTGCCTTAAATGTGAAAAAAAAAAGAGAGAAATTATCACGACTTATATCTTATGACCGACGTTTTATTATTAGCGGACATTTTTGAAAATTTTCGGGACGTATGCGAGAAAAGTTACGATTTAGATCCCGCGTGGTATCATACATCGCCGGGATAAGCTTGCGACGCAGCTTAAAAAAAAAAAAAAAACTGACGTAAAACTAGAATTGCTTTTGATCCGGATATGTTGTTAATGTTTGAAATGGGAACCAGAGGCGGTATTTCGATGATTTCGAACAAATACGGGAAAGCTAATAACTCGTAAAAATACGATAAAGACTCGCCGAGCAAGCATATAATTCATCTCGACGCCAATAATTTATACGGTTGGGCAATGAGCGAGTCTCTTCCGACCGACAGATTCGAGTGGATGAAAAGGAGAGAATTAGAGAAATGGGAAAAATATCCGTGTATACTCAAAGTGGATTTGGAAATATCCGCCTGGCCTTCACGACGTCCATAATGATTATCCTTTAGCCCCGAAACAAAACGCGTCGATAAAGTCGATAAATTAATTCCAAACTTGATAAATAAAACGAAATATGTCGTTCACCACGAGGCTCTTAAAAATTACGTTCGCTTAGGATTAAATTTTTTAAATATACACGAGGGAATTAAATTTAACGAAAGGCCGTGGTTAAGAAAGTATATCGATTTAAATACTAATTTTAGGGCGCGATCCAAAAATTATTTCGAAAAAGATTTCTTCAAGGGCATGAATGATTTCGTATTTGGCAAAACTATGGAAAATATTAGAAATTATAAAGATATTAGATTAGTAAGTTCCGAGAAAGAATCCACGAAGCTCGCCAAGAAACCAAATTATCAACATCGTACAATTTCTAGCGAAAATGTATGCGCCATCCACATGAAAAGGACGAAAGTAGTAATTAATAAGCCGGTTTATTTAGGAATGTCTATTTTAGATTTGAGTAAAACTTTAATGTACAATTTTCATTTGGACTGTATTTTAAAGAAATATGACTCGAGAGCGAGACTTTTAATGACCGATACGGATTCTCTATTTTACGAGATTGAAAGTGAAGATTTTTATAAAGACATATCTCCCGGCGGACGTGGAAAGATTTTTTGATGCGAGTAATTTTCCGAGGAATCATCCTTCCGGCATAAAAGACAGAATAAATAAAAAAGTACCTGTTCTTTTCAAAGACGAAGCGGGAGGGAAAATTATCGTAGAGTACGTGGGTCTCCGTCCAAAAACGTACATTATAAAATGCTTGAAGAAACCAAGAAACCGAAGCAAAGAAATTTAAGGAATCAAAAAATCCGTAGTAATACATAATATAAGTTTTAAAGATTATAAAAATTGTTTATTTACGGGAGAGTCTCAAATGAGAAAAATGAATACGATACAAAGTCATAAACACGATGTTTTTACCGAGGAAATTAGTAAAATAGCTCTTTGTCCAAACGATGATAAGAGAGTCATCGAAAAAGATCAAATACATACTCTTAGCGAATGGACATTGGCGTTTATCGGAAGACCTCGTATCATTGACCGCGGACCTCGAGAAAAAGTCAATTTTATTATACGTCGATTACGTAATGATTTGTATTATTCATTACGTTAGTCATGATTATAATTCTTTCTATCAAAATGACCAAGGTTTTAAATTCGTTGAAGAGACTTTTAATTTTGTTTTTATTTTCATTTCTCAAAATCACATTTCTCCCGTTATTTTGAGCTGAATTTTTTATAGAATTTCCTTGTTTCGATCCGAAAATATTTTTACCAAAAATTATATAATAATCTTTCGCCCCCGGGGGAATAATTATTCTCGTTTTTTTTTCTGCAATAAAATATTATTTGATATTAGACTTCCATGAGACGCGTCGTAAATAATAGGACCAAAAATATTCATATGACTTTCCGTACTGGAAACTATCGACGATATATTATAAATCCAATTAAATCCTGCAGTATTACCATCGCTTAAGATTATCTTAAATTCATCGCTGTTTTCACGACGCATCTTAACGCCATTTACGGAAACTCTCGCGGCTCCATAATTTGGTGGAATTGATATTTGAACAATATTATATTCGTCGGAAATTGTGTTTCGAGCCTCGACCGTTACGCCCCCATCGCTAGTTTCGCCGGTAAGGCGTATAATATTTGTATTATTATTAGATTTTTTAATTTCCAATTTATACTCTTTGTTTATAAATAGTTCGGGTTCATCCAAGAATAGGGGATTGCTCGGGCCCATTCCCAACGTTAAATAAAAACTATCCGATTCAACATTTACGTCAAATTTCAAAACCGCTATAATCGTAGCTCCGTGATTATAAATATTATTCCACGCGTCTCTATTTAGGATTTTTTTACGATTATACGCTCAGATTCGAGAGTAGTATTCCATCCTTGGCAGCTTGGTCGATTATACTGCCCCTCCCCGAAAAAAATCTAAAATCGTCGTAGGTTAAAGTAATTAAATTACTGAAATGATCGACGTAATATTTACTCGCCACGTCGGAAAATATTCTCGGATCTGAAATATTTATTATTTTATGAGTATTCATATCGATATCACCAACCATTCTCCCACCGGATAGCGATAATTTACTTTTATAATCTTTTTTTTCTTTTATAGATACTATTTGACTTCCAAATTTATTGACGGACATTTTCTTAATCTATTTATAAATACTTTTTAGATGTTATAAGGAAAAAATGATTTGCATTAAAATCAAGGACGTAGTTTTGCTTAATAAACTTCTGAATAATTTTGAATTATCAGACGCGGTTAAAGAATTAAATATTCCTTTTTTCAGAGGCGTATTCCTGCGTGATACTTTGCCAAAAAGAAGTAATAAATCAGAATGTGGAATATTAGATCTCAACGACACAGCCGGAACCAATGGAACTCATTGGGTTTGTTGGTTCCGGGACGCAAAAAAATATTATTTGGATAGATTTGGTCTTTCTCCACCTATAGAATTAATTAGTTACCTGCGCGCCCCAATTTTTTTATACTAGCGAGCAACTTCAACCTAGGAGCCGAGTTGTTTGCGGTCATTTATGTTTATACGTATTGAAAGAAATGAGCAACGGTGTGAATTTACAGCGAGTCGACAATTTGCTATATTAACAACTCGTATACTTTAAAATCCGTAGTACATTTAAAAACTATTTATAAATAAACAAAATGCCAGTTAGCAAATTTGGAAATTGAAAGTTATAATATCTTCCGAGGGTAAAGATATAGTACCGCGGACTTATATTTCTTATATTTAAAAAAAAAAAAAACGGCATCAATTCGATAACGGGAACCATAGACAGGGGAATGAATACTATCAATAATTTGAAAAATTCAGAGGGCGATCGAGATGTGGCTACGAAGGAGTACGTAGATGATGCCGTCGATGATAAATTTAACTTAAGCGGCGGGACGATGCACGGTCCTATACTAATGAATGGAAATAAATTTGGAAATATGGATGAGCCATTTAGCGACCAAGATGCGACTACAAAGGGGTACGTGGACAACGCCTTCGATCTAAAGTTAAATAAAACCGGCGGCGAAATGACCGGCAATATAATAATGGGCGGAAATAAAATCAAAAATATTAGCGAACCATTTCACGATAAAGATGCTGCTACAAAAAAGTACGTAGATGATAATGTGGGGGATAGTCTCGGTAAAACCGGTGATAAAATGACCGGGATTCTCAGAAAGAACGGAAGTTTAATACGCAATATCGGCGATCCGGTTTTGCCTAAAGACGCCGTTAATAAAGAATACTCGGACGAAAAGACTAGCTCACAATTAAGCGTTTCTGGACCCATCGAAGAAAGAACTATGAAGGGGAGATTAAATATGGGTGGATATTTAATAAGAAATATGGCCAACTCAACTAACGAAACAGACGCCGTCACGAGGTGGTACGTAGATACTGAAATGGACGATAAGCTTCAGAAAAGTGGACGAACGATGACTGGAAATATTAGAATGAGCGGAAAAGTCATTAAAAATTTGGCGGCTCTAAAAGCCAATAAAGACGCGGCTAATAAAGAATACGTAGACTCTAGGAAGAGTATAATTGCGATATACGCGGAAACTAAAAGCAGCTTAACGAGTAATTCTTATCAATGGTCGTTTGGAGGGGGAAGTATGGCGGATAGAAACTCGTTATGCGGATATATTTTGCCGACGAGTGGAAGAATGATTTAGGGTGGCATATCGGTAAGAAGCGATAATGTCGAAAATGACAACTCGTTAGTCCGCGCACTTTTGGTGAAAATTGTAATTGATTCAATTACGCAAGATAATTACGTCATTACTCAGCGAGGCCGTAAAAAGTCAGGGGTAATAACCTTTGATCCTCCGTTGGAAGTACCCGCCTCTAGTTTGATTAGTTTCGTCTCGAACAGCACTAATATCAGTTCGGTTTACGGAACGGTGTCTTTATTGATCGAATTAGACCTTTAGCATGCTCAGTAAATATCTCGTACCCAATCCGCTTCTATACTTTCCCCTATCGGCTCTCGAAGACAAATCGATTACGACAAATCCGTGGGGTTCTCGTCACGCTATTTTACATAATTCTTTAAATTCGTCTTTTTGCATATCGTGACCCACGCGATCGCCGTAGATGTAATTTAGGTTTTTATCATCTTGCCTGAAAAGACAATTTTCCCTTATCGTTTGCCTAGGAAGTTTAAAATAATTTTGAGAAAAATAAAAAGAATCCACGTTGCTATGCCTGCCTCGCGTGTACGATTCGCACTTGTTTTGTTTTTCCAATATTAGATCGTCGAATATCATCAAGTTGTTAGATGTTGGACTTAGATCTCTAGGATCCGGCACGTCTTCGGCAGAGTCGTAAAAATGACATTGTATATCCGACTTTAAACCGGATTGTCTTCCCATTTCTTCTATAACCGATTTTACGAGATATTTCGATTTAAAAATGGAGTCGCTAGAGTCGAATAAATCAAATAAAGATTCTTTCGACAACTTTTCTTCCATTCCAATTTTAAGAATTTGGTATTCGGGTTAAAATAAACTTTTTCCAAATATAGAAACTTTATCGTTATCTAACCAACCTTTACGTAATAAAAGATTGAATAACAACATTGTTTTTCCGCATCCGCTTTTCCCGACTATCAATCCCCTAATACTTTTCGGTAAAAGAGGATGATTATTGTCGTTTTATATTTAACCCGTTCCACGACAAATTTTTCACGTCCATTTTATTTTTAATATAAAAATAAATTTGTAAGTATAAAAGATGTATTGTTTAAAATGTAAACGAAATACGAGTACTTTAAACGAGAAATATGTAGAATCGAAAAATGTAAGAATCATGAAACAAGGAATTTGCGACGTATGTCAAAAACGAAAATTTTAATTCGTTAAATCCTCGGCAGGTAAAAAAAAAGGTTCAGATTTAGAGTGGTCCGATCAATTACCTAATGAGCTTCATAAACCGACAACGAGAAAATTTGAAAGGTGCAAGGTTTGCGTTAACGGAATAGACGAAATATGGGCTACCGATTTAGTCGATATGAGGGAATTCTCGAAAGACAATAATGGCCTAAAACAGGGCGGTTGTATTTGCGAAATACAGATTGAAGGTAGTGGATTATATTTGAAAACGTGTAAAGGAAGTGGATTTTCATTGGTCGGTAACAGATTATTAAATTTAGATTTGAAGGATATCAACGTAAACGAAATGTTAAAAAAGATACCGCTTTTAAACTTGCTGCTTGAAAAATAGATAAAAATAAATAAATTGGAAATAAAAGATTACGAAAATAGCTATCGATTAAAAAAAAATATACGAAATAATAAATCTTATAGAATCTGAAACTAAAAAAGAAAAGACTTTGGCGAAAAATATAACAATAGGACAAAAATATTAACGATGTAGATTTTATATGTAACGCCGCTTCTACTATCCTTAACACCGGCTGCATTACTTTGTTGATTACGATCGCTTCAATTCCGATAGCCGTCGGAGTTCAAGCGCGCGTGCGCCGTAGATTTTGGCGTCGGCTCAATTATTGGAAAGAATATAGTAAAAAAACTGGAGAATTTTTTTGTAAAATACGAAGAAATTAAAACGTCTCCGAATCGAGACTCGTTTTATTGGAAGATTTAGTTTCCAAAGCCTTAAACGACAACGTACTTACCGAAAAAGAATTCTTCAATATTCTTAGAGTGTACGAGAGTTATTCAAATATAAAGGAAGAAATTAGGGCTAAAAAAAAAAGACAACGTCAATGACGATATAAGGCGTGAATTGACATCGCTAATGTCCAAATACGAAGAAACACCGCCGACGACGTAAACTGCTCGTAAACGGGTTTGTAAACACAATCTTAAATATGAATAATTACGTTCGTAAATGCTTCGTAAACGATTAAAAAAGCATTAATAAACGTAATCTTGAATATTAAAAAATAATGTCTTTTTACAAAATTAAAACGATAGAAGAGTTGGAAGCTATTTCCAAAGAATATACTGCCATCGTTAAAAATATACAAGAGAATAATGTCAGGAAAAGAATCAGGGAATCCGAAACGATGGCCGATATTATTCAATCGTTCAATTGAGGCATTGGGAGCACTTTCTAAAAATATAACAAGTCAAATTTTGCCTATGAAAAAGGGGTTGCGAGAATTGCCGGGGATAATGTTGGGAATGCCGGGGCTCTCGGGCGAACAAGCTCGAATTGAAGAAGTCGAAGAAGACGATGAATATGATTATTATGACGAGGATGAATGAGTAAATAGTTATGTGGGAAAAATCTCTAATTTATACTTGGCCAAGTCGTTAGGCCAAAATAAAGGCTCGGATACAAAATTTGGCGTCCACTTTCAAGAAGATGAAGATAGAAATATTAAATATCTTATCGGTAAAAAAAGAATCGCAATTCTCAATTCGATGATATCAATCTCGATAAAAAAAAAATATGTAGAGGAACTAAAGGATTATGGGAACTAATTTAAATGAGGGTGCCATTAGGGAGGTCGATACCCGACAAGGACAAAGAAAAGTACGAAGAAATAATGATCAATACTGGTGCGCTGTATACGAAAAGCGGAAGGCCGGCTTCATCAAAGGAGTTATAAATAGACTTACGCACCTGGTACCGATATTAAAGGAAATAAAGGATAAAAAAGGATCTGGATAATCGAGAACGGTAAATATTCCTTGCAGCGCTAAATCGTTAGTAGACCGGCTCGAAATATTGATGGCGAGCAGAGAGGCTGGAAATACGGGATTAAGAAGCGAAATTATATCAATTTGCGACCAATTAAAAAGAAAAGGCAATCTCGGAAATGCTCAATACAAAGCCATCATGTCAGAAATGAATAATAATATACAAATTTAAAAAGTCTCGTATAAATAAAAAATGATTATTTTTACAAACAGAGGATTTAAAAGAGAATACGCGTACGACGGTAGCGGAATTTTTTAAGACTTGGCCAAATATTCAGCCGAAAAAGTGACGAGTAACGTAAGTAAACAAATGGTGAAAGACGTCGGAAGTAAAGGCGGGTAAAAGCGCGGCGATAAAACTCGGCAAGCAAGGTCTGGAATCTGGTAAACAGGCGACTATAGAAGTTCAAAAAAGGCCGTCGATAAGGGGGTAAGTAAAATATTGAATCTAAAGTCTCAGAAAATTATTAGCAAGCTCGGAATTCCAATGGAAGAAAGTTCTCCGGATAATGTAGCTAAAAAAATAAACTCTGTGATCTCGAAGTACGTCAAAAAAGGAAGCGATAATCTAAGCTCGCTGATAGATGGAAGCGGTGTAAAACTTATAGCGATACAAGATCTAGCGAAATTGCTAAATGGCGATGGATTAAAAAAATGATTTAAAAAACAAATCTCGTAAGATAAAAATGTTAACTACGAATAATTTCAGTTTAGAAGAAAAAGCTGAAATGTTAGAACTCGTAGAAGAGTACGAATATACCAAATACGAGTCGAAAGAAACAAATCCTAACAATCCCGGAAGAATAGAAATTAATATAGAAACTCAAGATATACTTATACATCCTAGCGAGAGTTATCTAATCGTCGAGGGTAAATTAGTAAAAAAGCGGCCGGGGTTGCTTATGCCGATGCCGATGACGTATCCCTGACGAATAATGGAATAATGCACTTATTTAGTAATATAAGTTATCGACTTTTCGGATACGAAATAGAATCGGTAATCAATCTCGGGCAGGCCACTACTATGCTGGGGCTGTTAAAATTACCAGACGATTTTTTTTTAAATCTCAAGGACTCAATCAATGTTGGTATAAAGACACCGGTAAAACTGCGGCCGACGCAAATCTTGGATCTAAAATTAGACACGACTATATTATGCAATCTCCGACTAGTAAGGGCACGTTTAGTTTTAGGATTCCTCTCAAACATACTTTTGTTTTTTTGCGAAGACTATACTAAAGTCATGTATCGAATGAAACATACTCTCGCCATGGTACGACAATCAAACGATGACGCCATAATTAGAGATGATGGCGCCGCCGCCGGTAAAGTCGAACTTACTTGAATTTCGTGGTTTATGCCGCAAGTATTTCCCGCAGTCGATTTAAAAACTTCGCTTTACAAATCGATTAGCGAAAAAGGAAATATCCGTTAGCGTATAGAATGATGCAATGCGAAAGTATTTCGGTTTCCGAAGCTAAAGATTTTAGTTGGTCGGTAAGTATAAAGTCATCTCCGGAAAGGCCTAGATATATCATTCTTGGATTTCAAACGGGTAAAGATGGCGATCAAGAAAAGAATCCGTCGATATTTGACCACGTTAATTAACTAACGCCCACGTTATGCTAAACTCTAGAAAGTATCCTACTATTAATTATAAGCAAAATTTTGCCGAACAGCAATTCAGCGTGGCTTGGGGCGATGGCGCCTCATTTAGATATAAATTTTACCACATGGATGAATCAATTAGTAATCCTAATATTATCCCAGCAGATTATAAAGATTATAAATATTTTTAAAGTAAAATTCTTTAATCAAGGATAAATCAAGCTTTTTTATCGGCTGGGGCCTAGGATTTGCGTTTTTGTCGGTGGCGGCAATTTAATCAAGGATTAATCAGGTTTTTTTTTGGTTTGATCAAGGATTCATCAAGGTTTTTTTTTTTAATGTTTTTCCCGCTTTTATATACTACTCATGTTGCAAATAATGGTTTTTATTTTCACTTGGTTTTTAGAAGAAAAATATTATAATGAGATTAGTGATGAATAAATTGATTTATCTATGACAAAACACATTAATGAGAAATGTAAGATTAAGTTTTAACGTTAATAATATTAAAAAGCTACGTAAACATCTTTCAATTGATTCTACTCGCACTGTTGTACAGGCACTTATCGCCTCACATATGGATTATTGTAATTCGTTGTTATATAGACTTCATATTTCTAGTTCATCCTTGAATAGCTTTCAGCGCATTCAGAATATGGCAGCCAGTATTATCCTCCTTTTGAACAAATATAACAGTATATCCTCTGCCTTCAAACTCCTCCACTGGCTTCTGATCAAAGAACGAATTAACTTTAAGATTTTATTACTTACTTACAAGGCACTATCATACACTAAGGACCTGCTAAAACCACGTGCAGTGGGTTGCTCTTTACGTTCGTATGATAATTTGATTTCAAATATCCCCCGTCTGCCCGTACTCCTGTAAGTCCGTCGGCGATACAGCTTTCTGTGCCTGTGCCCCAAAACTGCAGAAAGAACCTCCGTTAGCAATACGCGACTCCAGTACTGTCAGTAGTTTAAAATCAAATCTTAAGACCTTTATTTTTAAACATTTGTACTATTAATTTTTCTTAATTA